>CM055648.1:14854211-15061711 GCA_029378325.1 Elaeagnus macrophylla | reverse complement strand
TTTTAAAATAATATTATTTTTTAATTAAAATGGACCCTATATCTATTAAATCTTAAATGAAAGAGTTTTTCATCTCATTTGTTCACACCTCTATTTGATGTAAAAAGGAAATGTTAATTAACACATAAACTTGTATATATCTATACACTCAAATTATTTATATTATGATAAATAACTCAATTATATTTAAATATGAAGAAATAATTTAATTTTTTTATAGATAATTTTAACAGAAGACATGATAGATAGATAGATATATAAACATGTACAACCGAAATAAATGACGTCCCTACTTTTCAAAGGTTTGGAAGACGATGCATCATATGTTAGATATTATTTATTATTTTTAAAATATATACTTTATTTATTATATTTTTTTTATTATTTATTAAATATTTTTATTTTTTTAAAAATATTTATATTAATTTAAAATACTACATCATTACATATGTTAAGAACAATAAATAATTCCTTCACGTCATGTCAATCTCCACTAGGAATGAGTGGCCAACTCGTGGACCCAAGATACGTTCGCCACAATTCAATTGATAGCAATGATGTTGTAAGTTTGAGTGTTGTTATGGACAGAATTTAAATTTAATTCTTGTATGTAGGTACTTAGTGATAGTGCTTAATTTGGTGCTTGGGTCCAATTATACTTGAGTTCCGTGACAATTCAGTCCATGTTTTGGACTTTTAGTGTTCTTTTTAATAATTATTAGACTTCTAGCACCCCATCTAAAAGTTAATGGATTGTTGTGTACTTTAGTTATAGTTAGTAGACTTATTATACTATTTTTTTTTTCCAATAATACGGTGATATATTGATATATAGCATAAATATCTATAAAAATTTTTTTAATAATTATATCACATATTATAATATAAATAATTTAGATATAAATATAACTATAAATTTATATAATTTTAGCATTTTATCTTCAATAAATAATAGTGCTTATGGATTAATTGATTCACATCACTTTCAAACTCCATTTCCATGATCCAATAATAATTCGACAATAGGATTCTTCAATTCTCTGATGAATTAATGACTTGAAATAGAGGCTAGATAAAGTCGAATAACATGTTTTTCATTTATTGCTTCACGACGTCGTCTTGGGACTATATTTTTACTATTTTACCTTTTACTAGCTATTAACTCTAAACTCATGTTTCTTTCTCTATCTCACTATGAGATCGATGGGGTTCAAAACGATGGCGAGACACTAAAGCAGGTTAAGACCTCGACATGGAAGAAGATGGAGGTGGTGGAGCATGAGTTAGAGCCATTAGGCCTCTTTGGCATTCTCTTCTCCTTTTACTAAAATAGGATCCATTGGCTACTTCTCTTCTTCATTTGCACAGAGAAAGAGGAATATGTACTAGTAAACACAACTTCTACTTGTGCGAGCGACAATGTCGTCTTCTTCTAGATCAGAACTTGCTGGTGGACTCGAGGCCTCACTGTTTCAACTATTTTAGATTGTAATAATGCTTTCTGCAAGCTACTTAAGAATTCGAAATGCTCTTCTATTTATCGTATATTGCATTTCATAAATATTCTATCCAAGTAAGTAAATTACTAAAGTATTCTTTTGCTTCCTACTACTAGAATTTAGCCTTTGGAAAAGTGTCATTATTTGAAACACTTCTGTTTTTTTTTTTACCCTGTTATGTTTAATATAGAGGCTTCTCGAGAATGAGTACGAAAACTTCCTATGAAGTAAGGCTGCCATATCTAGTTTCCAAGCTCTTTAGAGTGTATATGTGATACGAATAATTTGCCGTTACAACCACTACGAATCTCGCATGGGCCGATCATGAGATCGAAGGCTAAATAATTCAAGGATGCTTTGAATGGGCTTATCCAGGAGTTAACACAAGACTAGGGGATGGTGAAATTTGAGCTTGAAGCTTGTGACAAATTAATCAATGTGTTTTAAGGCAGATTTTTCAAAAGAAGACTTGTACCGCAGCATGAAATTATAGCCGCTGTGGCGAGAAATGTTCTGTTTTGACTAAGGGTTCATCTCTAATCATGCGCGTTGAGACATGGCATTTTGGGCACTGCGGCACAGAACGTTTTATTTTTGCTAAGGAAACATGCACACTGTGGCATGCATTTCTAGGCGCAGCAGCACAAGTGGACATGCGCCGCTGACATGCCCAGATCTGTGCTCTGACACGGACATACGCAACTAACAGTGCCAGACCTACGCGCTGACCTCTAACGTGCACACCGCGACATGTAACTTTGGCCGCCTTGGCCCAGCTTTTCTTATGGCAATTCAAGCACCCCTCGCTGCGGCACAAGTATTTTACCGTCGCGGTATAGTTAAATTATTTTGTAATTTTTTGTCCATTGGATTACAATCAATTGTCCAGACTTCTTTGCTTCTAGGTTTTAATTGTTTGCTATAAATAGACCTTGTAACAGCTGGGAACATAATTTAGAACACATTTTTCACATTTTGAATCCAAATTCAAGATTGAGAGCTTGAAAACTCCTTGTGCTATTCAACCAAACTTATTAAGGAATTTGAAAACCTTTGTGGTGTTTCCCTCGTCTTGATTCGTGGTGCGTAATAATCATGTATTAAGGTAGTCTTGCAAACCAAAATCTAAGTTTCTCGTACAAATTTGCATGCTAATATAGTGTTGGATCTTAGACCGTATTTCTTGTGGTTCTCAAATCTCCGTTGTTTGTGGGTCATAGGAATTGTGTCCTTCGGTTCCTATCATTTGGTATCAGAGGTCTAGGTTGTGACTTTACATTCCTATCCTTGTTATTGTTGTTGTTTCCAAAAAAATCTGTGTTATTTTTCAAATTTCAACTTGTTCTTCAATTTTTTGAATTTTCGTCTTGTTCTTGCAATTTTCTATTTATTTATTGTGATTCCTGAAATATTCTGGATATGTGTTGTTGTTTCTTGTATTTTTGAGCTATTTTGGAAAGATTTTCGTATCAAAAAATTTATTGAATTTTTTTGCTCATAAAAGTAAAGGGCAATTTGATAATTTTCTATGCTCTCGTGTTGTATTCGTGTTGAAATTTTTCAAAAGATAAAAAAAAAAGATGATGGAATTTTAATTCCAAGAAAATTTTACAAGATTTCGTTAAGGTGTCGCTTATACCTATTAACGAATCATTTTTTTGCTCGTTTAATTGTCATGAGTTTGAAAAATGCTTGATTTAACTTTCTTTCATTGAGTTAGAGTTTTCCAAAATACTTTGAGTTAGTTTATTTGTTCCTTACTTTGGATATTGTAAACAACAATTGGGTGAGTGTGGAACACTGCTTAGTTTGAAAATTTTCGGAGGTTTGGCTTGTTAAAGGATGAGGAGTACTTGAGCAATTAATTCGAGCGATTAAACATGTGAGGTAAAGGAGTAAATTTTCAATTTTATTTGTTTAACTAATTATCTGTTTGCATTAGTTATGGTGACAATGTTTGACAAGAATAATTTGGAGGATCGACCGGATACCGTATTTATGTTAAGAGCATTGCAACAATCTATGGAACGGATAGATACCGTCATGGTAAATATAAATGAGAGGGTAGAACGACAAGAAGCTACAATTTCTAACTTGCAACAAGGGACACCACAAGAGGTTCCGAAAGTTAAAAGGTCAATTAGGAGAGCATTTGTTGAGGATGAGATAGAAGAAGAAAATTGGGAGGAAGAATTTGAGGATGATGAGAGGAGAATGCCCTTAGGAGGAAGGAATGGGCATAGAGGAGGTAGAAATGGTAGGGGAGGTATATGGAGACCCCCACTTCGGCCCTATGATGGGGTTGATCGAAATTTAGGGAGCATTAAGATGAAGATGCCAACATTCCAAGGAAAGAATTATCCAAAATTGTATTTGGAATGGAAGAAAAAAGTCGAGCATATCTTCGAATGTCATAATTATTCCGAAGAGAAGAAGGTGAAGTTAGCGGTAATTGAGTTTAGCGATTATGCATTGAATTGGTGGGATCAACTAATGGTTATTCGAAGGAGAAATGGAGGGAGGGCAATTGATAGTTGGGGAAAAATGAAAACTATCATGAGGAAGCAGTTCATTCCAAGTCATTACTATTGAGATCTTTATTAGAAATTACAAAGACTCAATCAAGGACATTGATCGGTTGATGAGTACTTAAGAAAATGGAGATAACTATGGTGAGGGCAAATATAGAGGAAGATAGGGAGGCCATAATGGCTCGGTTTGTAAGTGGTTTGAACTTTGACACTGCCAATATTGTTGAACTACATCACTATGTGAAGTTGAAAGACTTGGTGCACATGGAAATTAAGGTGGAGAGACAGTTAAGGAAAATAAGTAATCGTATGATACCACCGAAGACAAACTTTCCTACACCGAAATTGAACGTTACTCCACCATGGAAGACCAATTGGAGGAAAGATAGGGAGACTAGCTCCAAGCCAAGGTTTGAGCCCAACAAAGGCAAGGAGGTGGAAGCTAGTAAGGACAAGGTTAATGTTGAGAACCCAACTCGGTATCGTGATCTCAAATATTTTCAATGTCTTGGACGGGGACACATTACATTTCAATGTTCAAACAAAAAGGCAATGATCACCCAAGCTAATGGTGAGATTGAGATGGACGAAGATAGCGAGGAGGAGAAGATGCCACCACTAGAGGATGCTAGTGATGAGGAGATTGGACCGGTAGAAAGAGAGGCCTTGGTGATAATGAGATCCTTGAGTATCCAATACAAGGATGAAGATGTAGACCAACAAAGAGAGAACATATTTCACACTAGGTGTCATGTGAACTCCAAGGTATGTAATGTGACCATTAATGGTGGTAGTTTGATGAGTGCTCAAAAAGCACTAATATTTCGTGATTAATTGTGCTTAATTGTTTAAAATATAGATTTGTTATGATTATTTATTTGATTATTTTCATAAATCTATCAATTCGGAATCACGGGTATGTTTTAGTGCATTTTAGGTGTTTTTAGCGTCAAATGAGTCAAATAATGAAAACACGCAAAGACGGAACACTTACAGCGCTCGGATCACGAGTTACGGGCAAAACGAGTCAAATATGTAAGCCGTACATGTCGAGCCAGCACATATGTAAGGGGGTACATGTGAAGAAACTGAAGACAACGCGCGCCGCGGCGAGGAAAATGCATGCCGCGGCGGGGAGCTCTCGGGTTTTTACATTATTTTCAGAATTTGTGTTGCACCGCGGCGGGAAAAATGCATGCCGCGGTGCACCTATTCCTATGGCAATCAGGATTTGTGTAAACCCTTACATCTATAAATACCCCCTTAGAGCCCCCCTTACAAAAGAACTCGAACTTGTACATAACTTTACACATTACAATTTTTGCGACCAAACACTACATTCAATCAACTTTGGGAGTTTCGCTACATAAAAACGAAGCAAGAGAAACCATTCTAAGGATCCAAAGAAGCCGTCGACAATCGAAGATAAAGCTTTTGGAAAAGAACGCTATCCCATCCATAAGCGGTATTTAGATCTAGGTTTTCTTTGGTGTTGTAGAATTCTATTTTTCTTCTTCTTTCGTTGGAGTGTATGTTCATATTTTATTTGTCTATGAATATTAATATGAACATGTCTGGCTAGTTTTATTATGGATGTTTAGTTTGTGTTGCCATGTTTGCTAGAACTGTGTATGGTGTATGTTTTATTGATTTAATATAAATAAATTACTTTTTGATTAAGAGCATGTTTAGATATTTAATTATGAATTATCATGGGCCCATTTGATGTTCGTAGTTAGGTTGAAATATCTTAGAATTTAGTTATAGGAACGTCACCTTAACTTTATTCCGAAACACTTAATCAAAGCTTCAATTTAGTGACTTAGTCATAGCATTAATTTGATTGGCATGTTTTTCCTTGCGCATAATTTGATTACTATTTGATTTACCCCGACCGAAGGCAGTTAATTAGTTAATCAACAAAGAGATTTACCCCGACCGCAGGCAGTCTCGTAATTAAAAGGAAAGCCGGTAATTTTGTTTATATAGAAAGTTCATGTTATTTCACCATACCTTTTCGATGTAAGCATGGTCAACCAAGCTAAACGTCCATACATCCTCCATTGATCTTCAAATATATCTGAATTGATTGTTTAATTGCAATTTTGTTTTCGTTTAATTGCTCGTACTTTGTTCCCGTTACAAATCCAACACCTTTTTACAGTTTTACTAGCTTTAGGATTCTAGTTACTTAGAGTTTTAGTTTTACTAGAACTCTATTTAATTAGTGTTTTATTTTCATTAGAACTCTATTTAGATTAAGAAGATAGTTATTTAAGACCACTGCAATTCCTTGAGAGATCGACCTTGGAAGTTGCTTATCACTTTACTACGAGTGATTCGTACACTTGCGAGTACACAATTTAACACATCAAGTTTTTGGCGCCGCTGCCAGGGAATTGGCGTTTTAAATAATTTTCTTTTTAACTTTTTAGAGTTTCTTAATTTTTATTTGTTTATTTATTTTATTTATTTATTTATTTTATTTGTTATCTTTTATTTATTTATTTATTTTTATTCTAAAAAAACAAAAAAATCAAAAAATCAAAAAAATCAAAAAATAGTGCTTTTATTTGCTTAATCTGTGGTGCTTTGATTTCTCTGTTGTTTTTGTTAGTTTTTGAAAGGTACCGTTCATAGACAACATCAACAAATTTTAAAATGCACCTAATCAGGCTGGATACTGAAATCCATAAGCCAATACAAGGCCTTTTGAAAAGCTGCATGATATGACAGACATGGAGTTATGTAGCATTTGTGGTTTATATGGGCATTATGCTAATATTTGCACTTTTGCAGGTGATTACTATACATCCACTAATTCAAACTTTGATCGCAATGAGGGATGTCACCCACCTTGGAATGATCCTTATTTTAGTACCTATAATCCTGAGTGGGAAAATCACCATAATTCTTCATGGCAAGCAAACTCTACCCCACCTTATGCCCAATACAACATGCAGAGCTCAAATCTTCAACCATATGACCCACCTTATGCACAATACCAAATGCAAAGCTCAAGTTTTCATCAATATCCATCTAGGCCAACCTTGGAAGAGAGCTTGAATTCTTTCATACAAGGAAGTAGAGTTTATAATCAACCTAGGAAGTCAACCTTGGAAGAGAGCTTGAATTCTTTCATAGAAGGAAGTAAAGTTTATAATCAACCTAGGAAGCCAACCTTGGAAGAGAGCTTCAATTCTTTCATAGAAGGAAGTAAAGTTTATAATCAACCTAGGAAGCCAACCTTGGAAGAAACCTTGAATGCTTTCATACAATCTACTAATGAAAGGATGGAGTCTATGGAGGCATCAATAAACAGAATAGAAATGCAAGTTGGGCAATTAGCGGAACAAATTCAAAAACAAGAAGAGTTGCCCACTCAGATTGAGCAAGTGAAGGATGACACAATCCTTCAAAGTGGTAAAAATTTTGAAAATATTTATTTTCTTGAAACTTTTGATGATTTACCACTTTGTGTAGAAAATACAGATGGGGAGCAAGCAATTCTCAAAGAATGTCAAGCTAAGGAATATCAAATTCTACAAACTTCTATGGAGAACAAGGAGGAATTATCTTCACCTCCCATGCAACACAAGGCACCTAAGACTTGCACATTCCCAAATTATTTTCCATACTACTTCCACGAAAATGTGTGTGCTGTGCTTCATAGGAAACAACTACCGAGATGGAAGGACAAGCTTAATGACATATTAGCTCGAAAAATTGATATCACACACTTCAAGATCTTTGATGATGGTGGATAGAAATGAATTGGCAACGTCTTGCTAAGACGTTAAAGAAAGCGTTTGGTGGGAGGCAACCCACCATATTCGATAGTATCAACTTATTTTCTTTTCTTTATTTTCTTTTTTTTTGTTTAATTTTCTTTTTCAGTTTTTCCTTTATTTTATTTTAGTTTGAATTGTTTAACTTTGTTTAATATTTTCTGTTTTTCATTTGACTTAGTTTTAATTTAAATTTGGATCTGAATTGGGATGTAAATCTTTGAGGTTTCATACATGTTTCTTGCACACTAATTGCTTCATCATGAGAAAAGCGAGGAACAATGAACCGGAGCGTACGTGTAGTATACACAATCTCATACGAAAGGGGGGTAACTTCTCTCACTTTTTCTTAATTTCTTTTGTCTTTCTTTTTAACATTGAGGACAATGTAGAAATTAGGTTGGGGTGAGAAAAATATTCCATGAGCATGAAATTGACCAAATTTAAATTTTTAACTTTTGTCACTTGAATTGTTTTAGGTTAGTGTCGTGTCTACGTGAGTCAATCCGGAAGTCTATGATATTAACATGATTGTAATGACGGTGACATATGAGAGAAATTAGATTTTTACCTAAGCAACGAAGCACGTAAATGTTAGATTCATCTAATTTGAGGATTTTGTAGTATATGTGGTAGTTTGCATGGTTAGTATGACCATTTTGATTTGTGTAATGTATGCATGTTCATGATATGTTTTAAGTCTCGACAAGCTCTAGAACTCATTTGAAAACCCATTGAAGCGAAATGATAGAATCAAATGTCACTTAGAAAGTGATTTAGGCCATCTTTGGACCGTTTGGACTTTTCATGCCTCCCCGTATTATTTTATCCATAGTACACCCTTGAACTCAACATTGACATACGTTGTACTACCCTTAGTGATAAGAGTACTCAATGTAATATTTGATTTTCATGAGCAATTATGTTGTATTTATCTTGCTTCATCACAAAAAAAAAATGATGATGATGATTGAAATAATAAGCAAGAAAAGTAAAGAAATAAAATCAAGCAAAAAAGATCCAAGGGACATATGGAATTTATAGGAGGATAAAAAAGAACACTTGGTGGAGAAAGTTGAAAATAAGTTTGTTAAATAAAAAGTACTCTTATCCTAGTGAAAATATCATTTCCGTACTTTCATAATCACACACATAGCCATAACTTTACAAGCTCAATGAAGTCCTATTGATTCTAGGTAGTTTGATTTCTATATTAGTGGAGATGGATTTGAAAAGTGAGCCTATGGAGTTTGTACGTGCAATTTTCACTCATATTTTACTTGCACGATTTTGAGATATTAAAATGTAATTTATGAATAGCATGCATGATACGATCAGATAGTGTAACTAATGGGTTTGTGGTTTGATTGGTTGTTCAAAATTCGATTACTAAGATGGGTTTGATGTTTGGACTGTTTTTGAGCTTAAGTGATTTTTAACTATTTTGTATGTCATTTGTTATTAACAATTTTTGAGACATATGCATGGATTGATTCAAGTATTTTTAGAGTCTTTATTAGTTTTGAGAGTCGTACGATGTTTGTGGGTGTCATCACTGGAAACCCTCACGAGACTATAACTCGTCCACTAGGGCCACCTAGGGGTTTAAAGGCTTGTTGCATATGCTAAATGCAACCATGACAATCTACGGAAGTGATTTAGGTTAGGTTAGTTTATTTTATTTGTTTTTATTTTAGTTTTTAGATTGCTTCACTTGCTAGAGACTAGCAAGAAGCTGGTTGGGGGTTGTGATGAGTGCTCAAAAAGTACTAATATTTCGTGATTAATTGTGCTTAATTATTTAAAATATAGATTTGTTATGATTGTTTATTTGATTATTTTCATAAATCTATCAATTTGGAATCACGGGTATGTTTTAGTGCATTTCAGGTGTTTTTAGCGTCAAATGAGTCAAATAATGAAAACACGCAAAGACGGAACACTTACAGCGCTCGGATCACGAGTTACGGGCAAAACGAGTCAAATATGTAAGCCGTACATGTCGAGCCAGCACATATGTAAGGGGGTACATGTGAAGAAACTGAAGACAACGCGCGCCGCGGCGAGGAAAATGCATGCCGCGGCGGGGAGCTCTCGGGTTTTTACATTATTTTCAGAATTTGTGTTGCACCGCGGCGGGAAAAATGCATGCCGCGGTGCACCTATTCCTATGGCAATCAGGATTTGTGTAAACCCTTACATCTATAAATACCCCCTTAGAGCCCCCCTTACAAAAGAACTCGAACTTGTACATAACTTTACACATTACAATTTTTGCGACCAAACACTACATTCAATCAACTTTGGGAGTTTCGCTACACAAAAACGAAGCAAGAGAAACCATTCTAAGGATCCAAAGAAGCCGTCGACAATCGAATATAAAGCTTTTGGAAAAGAACGTTATCCCATCCATAAGCGGTATTTAGATCTAGGTTTTCTTTGGTGTTGTAGAATTCTATTTTTCTTTCTCTTTCGTTGGAGTGTATGTTCATATTTTATTTGTCTATGAATTTTAATATGAACATGTCTGGCTAGTTTTATTATGTATGTTTAGTTTGTGTTGCCATGTTTGCTAGAACTGTGTATGGTGTATGTTTTATTGATTTAATATAAATAAATTACTTTTTGATTAAGAGCATGTTTAGATATTTAATTATGAATTATCATGGGCCCATTTGATGTTCGTAGTTAGGTTGAAATATCTTAGAATTTAGTTATAGGAACGTCACCTTAACTTTATTCCGAAACACTTAATCAAAGCTTCAATTTAGTGACTTAGTCATAGCATTAATTTGATTGGCATGTTTTTCCTTGCGCATAATTTGATTACTATTTGATTTACCTCGACCGAAGGCAGTTAATTAGTTAATCAACAAAGAGATTTACCCCGACCGCAGGCAGTCTCGTAATTAAAAGGAAAGCCGGTAATTTTGTTTATATAGAAAGTTCATGTTATTTCACCATACCTTTTCGATGCAAGCATGGTCAACCAAGCTAAACGTCCATACATCCTCCATTGATCTTCAAATATATCTGAATTGATTGTTTAATTGCAATTTTGTTTTCGTTTAATTGCTCGTACTTTGTTCCCGTTACAAATCCAACACCTTTTTACAGTTTTACTAGCTTTAGGATTCTAGTTAGTTAGAGTTTTAGTTTTACTAGAACTCTATTTAATTAGTGTTTTATTTTCATTAGAACTCTATTTAGATTAAGAAGATAGTTATTTAAGACCACTGCAATTCCTTGAGAGATCGACCTTGGAAGTTGCTTATCACTTTACTACGAGTGATTCGTACACTTGCGAGTACACAATTTAACACATCATAGTTGCACCAATGTGGCTAGTACTACCTTAGTTGAGAAACTAGGGTTGCCACCAATCAAACACCTGAAACCTTACAAGTTGCAATGGTTGAATGATAGTGGGGAAGTGAGGGTCAACAAGAAAGTACTATGATGCACAATGACTTAAAAGTCAAATTTTGTTTTTGTAATAAGCTCGCAAGTGCACGAATCACTTGTAATCAGTGATAAGTATACTCCCAAGATCGTCTCTCAAGGAATTGCGGTAGATTTAAAGCGTTATTTATTTTCTTATTAGTCGAACAAACAATTTTAAACATTCTAACAATTATCGGTTGCAGAAAAGATTGTAAATTCTTAAACTAATTCTATAACTAAAATAAAATGCAAATAAAAGTAATCACAACCAAAGTGGGGATGATGGATGTAAATGAGAATCTTAGTTCGTTATCCATTGATGAAAAGAAGAAATTAAGCAATTCAATTAAAAGTCAAATTTAATGACTTTTTCGCTAAACCAAGAAAATCTCAAATCAATGGTAATTTTTATTACAATCAATTAAATAATGTATTTGATCCGGATCGTTAATTAATTAATTGGAATTAGCTCTAGGAGATATTAGAATCACCTAATCTAACACAAATTAATGCAATCAAATTAAGTACTTGTTTATAATACACATTCAAGCAAAGATGACGTTTCTAATGCCTAAATTCTAACATATTCTCTCTAACTACAAATTAAGATTTGGCCCATCATTAATTTATAATTAGAAATATTAAGAACATGAACAAGGAATCACTACGCCAAAAATGGCTTTTAAAGACGGTCGACCTTTTTTTTTTTTTAAATAACCGTAATTAAAAATGTGTACATAAAGTAACGATAACGGTCATAAATTTTAAAATTACGATGACGGCCGTTTTAAAAATGACCGTCATTAAAACTTCAAAATAAAGAATGAATATTTTTTATGTCAGTCATTTAAATTACGATAGTCATAAAAAAATTTAAAATTTAAAATAAATATATTCTATGACGGTTAATAAAAACGACCGTCATAAAAACTTTTTGAAATAAAAATACAAAATTTATCCTCGTATTATTATAACACACGTTTCCTAGGGTACAGTATTTTTCTTCCTTAAATTGATTCACTCAGTTTCACTCTCAAATTGCTTGCCGCTCACTATCCTTGTCACCGTCGTTGCTCGTCCCTCGCCTCTCACAGTCGCCGTACGTCCCTCACCGCTCGCCTCTCGCCGTTCGCTGCCGTTGTTGCCTTTCCTTACTCGTCGTTCGTTGCCCAACAGTTCGCTGCTCGCTGCCGTTCCTCACTCGCCATTCAAGCTTAATTATTTGATTTTTTTTTTGGGGTTCATTGTTTGATATATAATTTATTTATTGTACTGACCGTTTGTGTCAGGTCCTGTTCGCTTGATTCAATTTACATTTCGCCGGCTGGAAATACCACCAAACTACGAAGTCAACCATTTGGGTAATTTTAAATTTGAATAACCAGACATTATTTTTAAAAACAATTATTAATTAAACTCCATTTGATTGCCTTTAAGATGTACTATTATCATTCCTGTTATTTTTGTGTTTGACATTAATTGCAGATAAGACATTTTGTTGCCCTCCGTCTTGTGAAGAATTTGTGTCTTTCATAATCTGATAAAATAAAATAAGAAGTTGTTTAATTACTCTGCAATGCATGTCGGTGCATATTTGTTTACTCTCGCTCCCCCTTCCCCCTCCTTCTGCATAACTACTTCACCTTAATAGTCGTAGATACTTTCTATCACGAATTACTTTATTGGACCTTTTCCTCTTTCATGATAGTGACAACGTGAGATTCATTCCACTATTGTTGTGTTGAAGATTTCTTAAACTATGTTGGCTGTTCCTTGGTTCAGTTGCATTCATCTCTCTATTTATGGACTAATGAATATGTTTAGTTCTTTAAATGTACCCATAGTTTTCCTTGGGATTCCAGGAATCCGTTTTGTTCTTTAACTACACTCATGATATGCATATGTTGAATATCCACTTAACCAATCTCAATACGCTTCTACTCACAGATTGAATCTCATTGCATAGTTGCACATTGGTTTGATTTATCAAACTTACATGTTTGTATCTATCTTCTGTCTGTTGAATCTGTAGCATGGGTGAATACTGAGTTAAACATTTAAATATTGTCAGATTGCATTGGCGAGTGTGATGAGACTCTTAGACAGTTGACTGAAATTTGTGGAACTGGTACCCGCACATCAGGTTCAAACAAAATTGATGCATTGGTGTTGTTGTTGAGGTCATAAGAATTGGTAATATCGGGCAGAGGTTGTATTTCTATCAGTTCCATTTTCTATCCTTTCCTTTTTGTTGCTGTCTTCAATCTGGTTGAATGTTTCCGGCATCACTGTTTTCTTATAAATGTATCTCATTTCTCTGTATCACACCAATTGCTGATAATCTAATTATGACTTGATATGTTTCCAGCAAGAGGGCAAGCATCAGCTTCATCGTTTGACAATTTTAGAAGAACTAATAATAGACAGGTTGCTTGCATATACTGTCATCAAACTGGGCATTCTTCAAGTGATTGCTCTTCCCAGTCTTCAGGCCTCCGAAATGCTGGTCCTCGTGGGATGAGTGTACAAAGCGGTAGACCTCAAGACTTGTGATAAGTTCATGGTCCTTAAATATGTTTCACTATTTGATTAGCTATTGCATTATTAAAATTAGTTGTGTATACTCGGGAACTGTTTAGAGAGCAGGAGAGTAAAGGAGCCAATTGTCTAAGAATATGAACAACTTCTGAAATGCTCTAGGAAAATGATCTTACTTAGCACAAAGTAAATAATTTATCTTGGTTGGGTAGAGTGTAGACAATGATAAACAAAGTGCTCACAACCAAATAAATAATGGAAAAGAGAAATCAGAAAACGTTATGAACATAAGAAGTCTGTGTTTTTCATGTAAAACAAGCAGTTTTTTCTTGAAAAAGAAATTGCTGAATTTTATTTGAAATGAGAGTACATCAACTCAAATGACCTTACTTGAACAGAATCTGTTCTGTAGCCTTGTACCTCTGTCTCCTTGAGTTCTAAGCAGACAAGAGAGTATGTCAACTCAGGACCTTCAAAGGCTTCCAATCCAACTTCTGTATTTTATATTGATGAATTAATTGCTATCTTATTGCCATTTATTTACACTTATTATCTACTTCAATGATGCTTTTAATATGCAGAAGAATCATCTGTTTCATGCACCAATTGTGGAGCACCAAGTCCTTTGCGAACTGCTAATACAGCAAATAACAGAGGGAGAAAGTTTTACTCATGTCAATCACAGGAATCACTATTTTTATTCTTCGCTTAATATATTCATATTTAAACATTTGTCAAACTACCATATCCAAATTACTTTATTTTCTTTGCTTAGTGTGGTTGATTTGCAGTTTAATACTTAAATTATCCTTTTCTTATTTGTCCTAGAAATGACTAGGATTAAAAACCGAAGAAATCTGAAGGGCAAAAACTAAGTGAGTTTTAGATAAGCGATGATAAGAGACAAAGTCGGAGGTAGAATAAATTGCATTGGAATATAGTTTAGAGAAGCCCAATTTATTAGGTTGTTTACTAATTTGAAGAGGATACCTTGTACTTTGATCACTAATCCTGATAATACTAAAAACTAAATGACTTATCCTAAAATAATAAGAATAAATACAATATTAAATCTATATTTTATGTAATATATGTTTACATTTTAATATAGTTTTAAATATTTTACTAAATTTTGTTTTGTATCTAATGTTTGTAGTGGAAGCACAAGTTGCGCTATGCAAAGGAAGAATTATTTCAATTGAGACAGGAGTGGTGCATATATGTGACAATGTATATTCGTGGATAGTAAAACATATAAAATTTTACTTTTATTTTAGCTAATGTATAGTGAGATTATTTTAGATAAATATGTATTTTTTATTTTGTGTATAGACCTACATATATACTACGAAAGCTTATATATATAAATTTATTAGCATTTATAGTCATGACTGTAAAAAATTTGAAGATTACAGATTTATTAGTAAAGTCATTGATATTTTATTATTCGTATGGTCAATATATATATATATATATATATAGGACGGTTATTTAAATAACCGTCATTGAATAATGTACTAGCCGTTATTTTCAAATTTTATTTAAGACTTTTTATGACGGTTAGTGTCAGTTTACAATGATGGTCATGAAACAACAACCGTCATAGAATATATTTTTTATGATGGTCGCTAATTTTTCTATGATTTTTAATGACGGTCGTTTTTAATTTTTCATGACGGTCACGACCGTCATTAAAAAGGCTTATTTACGATGACGCTTGAATAGATGACGGTCACAGTATTTTTTTTGAAGCATCATCGTAGCTTTACAATGACGGTTAATGACCGTCTTTAAAGCCATTTTTTGGCGTAGTGAATAAATCCAAAACTCAATTATCATTAAATTACAAAATTGTTGTTCCAATCATTAGAAGTAATATTAATATCCCAATACACAATTTAGCCAACCATAACTAAATTGGTGTCAATCAATTTAGTCATGGGAGGCAAACCACAAAATCAAAGAGAAGAAAAAGATATACAATAAAAATACCCCAATGAATCCTCTAGCTCCAAAACCTTGAAGTTGATTGGTCCCCTTTCTCAATTCCTTAGAGTAGCTTCAATAATTGAGTGTCTTCTCTTGATTTTGGGTGAATTTTTGGGTGGAAACCCTTGCTGCAACAGTAGCAAAGGAAAGGAAGAAATTGGTTGTAAAAACTTGTGTTTGTGAGAAGTATAATGTAGTATTTATAGGAGGAGTGAAGTGGCACACACGTGTTTGGATTTCTGGGAGTTTTTGGCATGCGTGTAGCAGCATATATTTTTTTCCTGCTGCGGCACGTATTGAATTTTGGCTCCAAAATAGAAAATAGAGACCTCCCCACCCTAGCGTGCATTTTCTCATGCTGCGACGCGCATTGATTTTGCCTTGTATATAACCCTTACATAGTTTTTGACTCCCAATGTAAGCCTTACATTCTCTGGCTTTTATTACTCCATTTTCTCTTTTTTTGTGTCATTTCAATCCAATATTCTTCTAAGAGTCCAAAAACTTACAAAACACATGAATGCCTTTCAAAACATGAAAATAATAAAATAAAACATAAAATGAATGCTTAAAAATATAACAAAACATAGGTCAAAATAATGTTCATCAAATACCCCCAAACTTACATTTTGCTAGACCTCTAGCAAAGCTAAATTAGACTATACTAACCTAAATCACTTCCATGGATGGTCACGGTTGCATTTAACATATGCAACAAGCCTTTAAATCCCTAGATTGTGTTAGTGGACGAGTTAAAGTCTCGTGAGGGTTTTCAGTGATGATTCCCACAAACATCCAACTAAAGGAAAAACTAAAACGACAAATAACAATACTACAAATAAAAACTACAAACTTAATTCAACAAAATTTCTCATACTTCAATTTATTCTCAATTTATAATCGAGGCTCATATATAAGTTTATCCAATCATCTTAACACATTAAGGATTCATCATGCAAATCAGTTTTGCATCACGAGTGCATACTCCAATACTAAAAAAAATATATATCAATATTGATCCCCCCAAACTTAGTGTTAAGAATTTGAATTCGCTTCAACTCTACTCTTCACAAGATTCACTCTTAATATCACACTGATCCTATGGGTTCAAACACTCAAAAAAGTATATGCGAATAGAAGTTATGTAAAGAAATGAGCTAATAGATTCGCATATGATTAAACAAGAAAGGCTCAAAAAGTGCATAACATTAATCTCATGAAAGGAATCAAATGGTAGGATTTATGAAGAAATCACATTAATATTCTCATGCATCAATTAAAATCCTTAAGCAAAAACTTAAGTGTATGCCCTAGAATAAATGAAAATGCATTGACTTCAAGGGAAATTATTTCCTATTTTTCTTTTTGTATTAACCACCATTTCACCATTTGAAGAACTTAAGGGTTACAGTAAATTTTCTTTTGTGGACTCAAATACATGTATATTTTGTGAATGACAACTTTTGGCTCTTTTGTGTAGGCTATAAGAATTCCCTTATATCTTTTAAAGTCAAGCATGAATGAAACCTTGAAGGTGGTTGGTCCCATTTCTCAATTCCTTAGAGTAGCTTCAACAATGGAGTGTCTTCTCTTGATTTTGAGTGAATTTTTGGGTGGAAACCCTTGCTGCAATAGCAGCAAAGGAAAGGAGGAAATAGGTTGTAAAAACTTGTGTTTAGGAGAGGTATAATGTGGTATTTATAGGAGGAGTGAAGTGGCACACGGGTGTTAGGGTTTCTGGGCATTTTTGGCACGCGTGCTGCGGCACACATTTTTTTCCTACCGCGGCACGTGTTGAATGTTGGCTCCAGAATAGAAAACAGAGACCTCCTCGCCACAGTGTACATTTTCTCATGCCACAACGCGCGTTGATTTTGCCTTGTCTGTGACCCTTATATAGTTTTTGACTCCCAATGTAAGCTTTACATTCTTTGGCTTTTGTTACTCCATTTTCTCTCTTTTTGTGTCATTTCAATCCAATATTTTTCTAAGAGTCCAAAAACTTACAAAATACAATAAATACCTTCCAAAACACAAAAATAATAAAATAAAATATAAAATGAATGCTTAAAAATATAACAAAATATAGGTCAAAATAGTGTTCATCATACTAGTGTCCTCTATTGGAAAATATAAGGATGAAGTTATGTGTGATGTCGTTCCCATGAGAGCCGAGCATATTTTGCTAGGGAGACCTTAGCAATATGATAGGAGGGTCACCCATGATGGATACAAGAATAAGTATTTTTTTGAGAAGGAGAGAAAAAAAAATCACTCTCGTACCCTTGACTCCTAAACAAGTCTTTGAGGATCAAGTGAGAATGAGTAAGGAGAAGGGAAGGAAGGAAGGAGAAGAGAAGGGAGAAGATGAAGAAAAGAACAAAATGAATTTTTATGCAAAGGGACATGATTTGAAAGAGCCATTTTGCAAAACGACCCATACTTGTACTTTTGTACAATGAGGTCAATTTTTCTTCTAACGAACTAGACAAATCTTTGCAAAGTTCTATTGTTTCCTTGTTGCAGGAATTTAGTGATGTCTTTTCAAATGAGATTCCAAATGGAGCACCACCAATTCGAGGAATTAAGCATCAAATCTATTTCGTCCCAAGTGCGTCACTTCAAAACCGACCCGCCTACAGAACTAACCCAAAAGATACCAAGGAGATTCAATGGCAAGTTAAGGAATTCTTGTCCAAAGGACAAATGAGAGAAAGCTTGAGTCCATGTACTGTACCAATGCTGCTCGTGCCTGAAGGATGGAACTAGTCGGATGTGTGCTGATTGTCGGGATATCAACAACATTACGGTAAAGTATAGGCATCCCATTCCTAGGTTAGATGACATGCTAGATGAATTGCATGGTGCTTGCATATTTTCTATGATTGATTTGAACATTGGTTATCATCAAATTAGGATGAAAGAGGGTGATGAATGGAAAACTACTTTCAAAACTAAACATGGATTATATGAATGGTTAGTCATGCCATTTGTGCTAACTAACACACCTAGTACCTTTATGAGACTTATGAATCATGTTTTATGTGCTTACATTGGAAAATTTGTAGTTGTTTACTTTAATGATATTCTCATTTATAGTAAGAACTTAGAAGAGCATGTATTACATTTGAGATTTGTGCTAGAATTGTTAAGAAAAAAACTGTATGCTAATTTAAAAAAGTGTTGCTTTTGCATGAAAAAGTTAGTTTTTCTTGGATATTAGCTCTAAGGGAATAGAGGTAGATGTTGAAAATGTAAAGGCGATTAGGGATTGGCTCTCACCTAAATCTATTACGGTGGTTCGCAGTTTTCATTGCTTAGCTAATTTCTATCGTAGGTTTGTTAGAGACTTTAGCACACTAGCCGCACCTCTAATCGAGGTAGTCAAGAAAACTGTAGATTTAAATGGAGTGTAGAGCAAGAGAAGGCTTTTAATCTGTTAAAAGATAAATTATTTTCAGCACCTATCTTAAATTTGCCTGATTTTACTAAACCTTTGAAATTGAGTGTAATGCTTCAGGTGTAGGCATAGGAGCTGTTTTGATGCAGGAAAAACAATCAATTGCCTTTTTTAGTGAGAAGCTCAATGGAGCATCCTTGAATTACCCAACTGATGACAAAGAGCTCTACGCATTGGTAAGAACTCTGGAGACCTAGCAGCACTACCTTTGGCCGAAAGAATTCTTCATCCACACGAATCATGAGTCCTTAAAGCATTTGAAGAGCCAAGGAAAACTAAACTGAAGACATGCAAGGTGGATGCAATTCATTGAAACATTTCATTATATTATTCAATATAAGAGAGGTAAGAAAAATATTATCGCAGACGCTTTATCAAGGAGGTATACCTTACTTTCTACTCTGAATGTTAGATTGTTAGGATTTAAGTATATTAAGGAAATGTATGTTGATGATGATGATTTTTCTGCTGTTTATAATGCATGTTATAAAAATGCTTTTGAAAAATTTTACATTTTAGATGAGTATTTGTTTAAAGAAAATTACTTGTGTATACCTAACTGCTCTATGCGAGAGCCATTAGTAAAAGAGGATCATGAGGGAGGTCTAATGGGACACTTCGATGTAACAAAGACCTTGGATATTTTGCATATAACATTTTTTTTTGCCTAAAATGAGGCATGATGTAGAGAGAATTTGCTTTAGGTACATTACTTATAGGCAAGCTAAGTCCAAAGTCGCACAAGGATTGTATACACCCTTAACGGTGCCTAGCTCACTTTAAGTGGATATTTCTATGGACTTTATTTTAGGTTTGCTTAGGTCTAGAGGAGGGAGAGACTTCATTTTTGTATTTGTTGAAAGGTTTTATAAAATGGCACACTTTATTGCGTGTCACAAAACCGATGATGTACTAATGCAGCCAACCTATTTTTCAAAGAAATTGTGCTGCTTCATGGAGTTCCAAAAAGTATTGTTTTTGATAGGGATGTTAAATTCCTTAGTTACTTTTGAAAAACTTTATGGGCCAAGTTGGGGACGAAACTCTTATTTTCTACAACTTGTCATCCCCAAACTAATGACAAAACAGAAGTAGTCAACCAAACTTTGTCTACTTTGTTATGTACCGTCATACAAAAGAATTTGAAAAATTGGGAAGATTATCTACCTTTTGTTGAGTTTGCTTACAATAAGAGTGTGCATTCAACCACTGATCACTCACCATTTGAAATTATTTATGGTTTTAATCCACTCACTCCTATGGACTTGTTGCCTTTACCTGTTTTAGAAAGAACTAATCTTGAAGGTGCTAAAAAGGCTGAAATTGTGAAAAGGTTGCATGAAAGCGTATTTGAGCGTATTGAAAAGAAGAATAAGGAGTATGCTTTCAAGGCTAACAAGGGGTGACGAAGAGTTATTTTTGAACCTAGCGATTGGGTTTGGGTACATATGAGGAAAGAGCGGTTTCCTGACAAGCGAAGGTCAAAGCTTCAACCGAGAGGAGATGGTCCGTTCCAAGTGCTCGAAATAATTAACGATAACGCCTACAAACTAGACCTTCTAGGTGAGTATAATGTTAGCGTATCATTTAACGTTTTTGATCTTTCTCCTTTTGATTGTGTAGGTGACGATTCGAGGTCGAATTCTTTTGAAGAAGGAGGAAATAATACGAATAATTTTTCATTACAACCACTACGAATCTCGCATGGGCCGATCACAAGATCGAAGGCTAAACAACGCAAGGAAGCTTTGAATGGGCTTATCTAAGAGTTAACACAAGACCAAGGGATGGTAAAATTTGAGCTTGAAGCTTGTGACAAATCAATCAATGTGTTGAAGGCAGATTTTTTAAAAGAAGACCTGCGCCGTGGCATGAAATCATAGCCGTTGCGGCAAGAAATATTCTGTTTTGACTAAGGGTTCATCGCCAATCATGCGTGCCGTGGAACATAACGTTCTATTTTGGCTAAGGAAACATGTGCACTATGGCATGCATTTTTAGGTGCCATGCACAAGCGGACATGCGCACGCTGACACCCTAGACCTGCCCGCTGACATGGATATACGCACTGATAGTATCAGACCTGGGCGCTAACCCCTAACGTGCGACACAACTTTTCTTATGGAAATCCGAGTACCCCTTACTGCAGCACAAGTATTTTATCGCCGCAGCATAAGTATTTCACCGCCGCAGCACAGTTAAATTATTTTGTAATTTTTGGTCCATTAGATTACAATCAATTGTCCAGATTTCTTTACTTCTAGTTTTTAATTGTTTGTTATAAATAGACCTTGTAACAGCTGGGAACATAATTTAGAACACATTTTTCACATTTTGAATCCAAATTCAAGATTAAGAGCTTGAAAGCTCATTGTACTATTCAACCAAGCTTATCAAAGTAATTTGCAAACCTTTGTGGCGTTTCCCTCATCTTATTTTGTGGTGCTTAATATCCATGCGTTAAGGTGAATCTTGCAAACCAAAATCTAAGTTTCTCTTAGAAATTTGCATGCTAATATAGTTTCAGATCTTAGACTGTATTTCTTGTGATTCTCATATCTCTATTGTTTGTGGGTTATAGGAATCGTGTCCTTCGGTTCGCATCAATATGTGATCTCTCCAGATAGCAGTTCAAAGTGGAATAATATGATATGTAACAAGTATTGCATATCACATATCATGTATGTAACTTGTTACATATTGATGGTTTAGGTATGTAATAAGTATTACATATCATATGTAAGTTATTACATGCATGATATATAATATATAACTTATAGTTCTCAAATCTCTGTTGTTTGTGGGTCATATATCATACTGATTAAGAATATTTTTATAATTTATCTAATTTTGATATAATCAAAATTTATAATTTTGATCATATTATTACTAATTTTAAAAAAATTAATTTTTAATTAAAATGTAAATTATTTAGATAATTCTCTCCTCTGATGCTATAGTAGGGTATTTGATTAGTCTAACTCGCATAATATTAAAGAGGATCGATCTTCAATTGAATCTTTAGTCAAAATTCCACTACTTTCTTAGTGAATAATATAAATTATATTAAATTCATAGAATTAATGTTAAAAACATACTTTAACTATTAGTAAAAAAATTGATTAATATTTTGTTATTTATTAATTATGTATTTAAATTTATAAGATTATTGTTAATCATTTTTTATTATCATAATAATGTCAATAAAATTATTATTATAAAAATATTTTCAAAAATTTAATAACACAAAAAATTTAGTCTAATTTTTTAGTTAATAGTCAAAATATATTTTTAACGTTGATCTAGGAAAATATACCGAGATGATTAGACTATTATCGTCTTTCTAGAATTCTCCAGACTATCTTATCTATCCCATTCCTGCCTTTTCTCTATCTCTGTGTTCGTCGGCATGTGTGGTTGCCCATGTTTGGTGATGATTTTCTCCCACAATGACAATAACAGAACGATGACAATAACATAATCAGTTTTCATCTCTCACTACCATTCGATCCTTTCTTGTCTGATCGGGAACTAAAGATCACAGATTAAGCCCATATCTGTCTTCAACTTCTCTAAAAAGCTTGATAACTTGAATGGAAATATTGCACCAGAGGGTTATGTGGCAAAATTATAGGAAAAGATTGGCTATATTTCTCTAATATTGTATTAGTTTTTATATCTGCATTGTGATTTTGGTTCAATCCTTCAATGACTTGTGTAGGTTATAATTTAATTTCTTGGATAATAGTTGATGTAGAAAGATGTTTTTCAGGTCCTGCCCTTGTCTACGAAGGAGAGGAGTCAATGACTGTGGCTGCTTCAGAGAATCCAATGACTTTTAAGATCTTTTGTCATGGGCATTTATGATCTCTTATGCATCGATGCCCTTTAAATTGTAACTTCATAGTTCGAACCTTGATATATTATTATAGATCTTTTCCATTTGTTTATTTTAATATTTGTTATTGAATACTATTTAAAAATATAAAAAGATTACATGATTATATTACACAATTAATATGCATTCTAACATCTCTTTCACCCTCCTAGAATATATAGTTTTCTATTTTCCTAAGTCTTCAGAATTTTTCTCTTTTTTTGATGAAGGTTGCTATTGTGGGCTTGTAGGTTTGTTGGTTAGATTATCGATTATGTCATAAGATGGATCTTCTTAGATCTATTTCATCAAGTCTATTGATTTGGAATATTTGAGATATGATTTAAATAGTTTTTTGGACCAATTGAAAACTTGTATATGTTCAAGTCTATTCCGATGAATAGGGGCTAAAATACCATTAAATTCATTTACAATTAGAACAAAAAGAAAAAACAACAAATGCTATCCAAAAAAGATAAAATTGTAAAGATACACCTTATAAACAGCGAAAACTAGAAAAAATGAGATAGCAGTCACTAGGACTCTATTATGAGTCTTTAATTCGAAGTGTTAAAGGTTAAAAGAGATGCAGAGAAGTTAGGAGGCCCTGTCGGCTTTTAATGAATTGAAGCCCAATAAGGTATGAGGCCTTTCACATATAATTGGGCTCAACAACACGCTGAAAGTTACTATATTCATTTGTAGATCTCATTATTTTGATTTTGAATGCTACAAAATCAACTAACGTAGGAATCAGTTATGTGAACTTTTTTTTTTTTTTTTTTTTTTTGCTACATTCAAGCCTCGAACTCGAGAGCTCCACCTTATTATGGTGGTTACAATACCGTTTGGCTACTAAGGCCTTGGCAGTTATGTGAACTTACTATTGAATACATATTCTTCTTCTTCTTTTTTTTTTTTTTTTTATACAAAGTAAAATTCAATAAGAATTATATTAAATTATACTCAATCTAACACTAAATTTTTATTTTTTTATGTCATATTATAATATAGATATAGAGTTAACATATTATAATTAATTTATAACAAAAATTAAACAAAAATATAACAAGTTGATAAGTATTAATATCATTCATGAATAAAATAAATTTATTAATTAAAAAATTTAAGCAAATAAAAAGCTCAATCAAATACATTAAGATTTATAGTTGTTAAAACTAAAACTAAAATAAACATATGAAAATGTAAAAAGTAAAATATAATTTATAATTTTAAGCTTGAGACTATATTTAAAAATATGTGTTTATAAACAATATAAGAATGACTAATAATAATAAAAATAATAAAAAATTTTATATAAAAAAATTCAAATAAATCTAAAAGATTATTAAAATAAAATGTCAAATAATATAATATTAAATAAAGTTAAAATTTGGATTGAAATAAAATATAATAAACATAAACTTAAAAGCTTTAATATGAAGTTTATCATATATATACTTATTTTTTTAATTTTATTTTTATAATGTTGAGTTTAAAAATATTTAAACATTATTTTGATTATTATATTTAAGAAGAATTTTTACATAATATACTATTCTAATTTTATTTCTGTTACTAATAGTTACCAAATACATAAAAAATATACATATATTTAACTACTTTATTTACAATTCATGTCATTTTTATCCACATATTTGTTAAATATTGCTAATATATACTAAAATATGTACATAAAAATTAGACACAATATATTACTACAAATAAAATATTTATTTAACGTTAAAAATATACACGTAATTAATTTTTTGTAAAAAAATTGACCAAGGCTGTGCCTGGCCAGCCCCACCAAGATCTGCCTCTGGCTGGACTTATCAGGTCTCTGCCATGTATGCTCTATCTTGGATTTAAGTTGTATAAAGGATAAGGAATTGCCTCTTATATAATGGAAGGAAAGGAAAAAAAACAAACTTTTTTTCTGTAGTTTGGGAGTATCGTCAATGAAATTTCATTCCTGCGTCAAATTAAGGTGAAGTGTCGAAGAAGGCTCAAATGTCATAATTTTTATTTGCTGAATGCCAAAACATATAAATGAATATTAAGGTATATACATTGTTGAAATGTTCAAAAGTTTCTAGATACAATCTTTTTAGTGTTTACCAGAAAAGTAAATTCTGAAAGAAAAGTTGCATGAAACAGATCCATGGATGTGAAAACCTTTCAAATTAAGACTTAAATTCTCCGTATATAAGGTGATAGGTCAAATAGTCAAATAGTAATCATGAGTTTTCAAAAGATAATGAACTTTTATTTTATTGATTTCTGACTAATTTGTTTTTACTTATTAAGATATAAAATTAATTATACCATCTCATAATATATCAAATTTGATTATAGTTAGCAAAATATGGGACAAGTATTATTCAAACAAACATGCTTGTGTATATAATACATTTGTTTTTATATAAAAATACATTAAAAAAAAAAGTTTTAGCATAAAATACATAAACGATAAAAATACAAAATATATATTAATACGAATGTTATTTGTTTAATTT
The DNA here is from genome assembly GCA_029378325.1 of Elaeagnus macrophylla. Taxonomy (NCBI): domain Eukaryota; kingdom Viridiplantae; phylum Streptophyta; class Magnoliopsida; order Rosales; family Elaeagnaceae; genus Elaeagnus; species Elaeagnus macrophylla. Next base: position 15,036,066 of record CM055648.1, on the reverse strand, counting down.
AAAAAATAAGTTATAAAAAATACAATAATAATAGTTATATAGTTTAATAATTTATTTTTTATAATAATATAAAATATTAATAATTTATTTAATATACATGATTATAATTAAAAATATATTAGATATTATTAACCTTAGATTTAGTTATTTTTAGGGTGGTCAATCAAATGATAACAAATAAGACTCTTCTCTCATTTCAAGTTACAAGTTTTAAGTATATTAATTACACTATCATTTAATTTTCAAAATTCATCTTTAATCTCTTTCTTTTCATATATATTTTATAATTAATAAATTTTATTATTAAATAGTTAAATTATATATATAGATGTAGTTTTATAAATATTTTATTATCTATTTGTATGAATTCAAAAAAAAAAATATTAATATTTAAATAAACTATAAAAACTTTAATTTAGACATAATTGGTTATTATTTATATTATTGCATTGCAATAGTAATAATATTATTAATAATAAAAATAATAATAAAATTTCTTGTTAGCAAAAATATTTTTCATTTATTATTATACGAAAAAAGTAAAATCTTTTTAACTCAAAAGTATAATTATTTTTTTATAAGTTTGAAAATTATTTGAAAAATGGAAGTATTTTTCAAAAATTTATACATAAGATTTAATATAAATATAATAAGAAAAAAAAATGCTAGCTAGACTTTTGATATCCCTAATGGATTTAATTTGTAGCTGTCACTTTTTATTTAAATTACATATTTTATTTAAAATCGTTCTTAATGAATTAATATTTACTATAAATAATCATGTTTTTTTTATAATTTGTAAAATTTTTATTAATATATAAGTTGTACTATATTTGTACTACACTCTTGTACTACACTCTTGTACTACACTTGTACTACACTCTTGTACTACACTTGTACTATTACATGTACTACACTCTTGTACTACACTTATAAGACCCTATAAATAAGGTCTCTTATGTACATTTCAAAACACACAAATTCAATACAATACATCTTTCTTTCTTTATCTATATCTCTCTATACTATTAGAATGGTATCAGAGCCTCTCAAACACTTCTAAAATTTTCATCAAAATTTCGCCTCTATTCATCACAATAAACCACCATCACCTATACTAATACAATCCAAACAAAAATACCACCATCAGACTCGTCTTAATCAGAATATTCCAACGCCACCAAAATCACCACCATAGATCCAACTAAACTCGCTCTGCAACCGACCCGCGCTGCCTGATCCGTTCAAGATCCGCGCTCCAAGAGTACCTGGCCCACGCTCACCAGACCCAGTTCATACCCGGCCCACGCTCTCCAGACTCGGTTTTCTACTTCCCACTTCCCAACTCCAGTTTACCACCTTCACGGCCGGTTCTTCTCCGGTTCAGACCAGTTCCAGGCTTGTTTTTGACTGCTCTTTCCATTTTTAAGGTTCTATTTGACATATATAAATTCATTTATACTATTTTCTATTATTCTCCTTAAAATGGATAGAAATGATGTCCCTAAACCAATCTCTACCACCCTTGATGATACTAACTACCTAGCTTGGGCACAAGCAATGAGAAGTTTTTTGAAAGGACGCAAGCTATGGCGTCTCATAACCGGTGATATCTCTATACCCATAAAAGCACCCACTGAAACAGAGGCCCAATTTGCTGACCGTCTTGAAGACTGGGAAAGCAAACATCATCAAATCATTACTTGGTTCCGCAACACTACTCTACCCTCGATCCATGGTGAGTTTGGGCGTTTTGACACTGCCAAGGAAGTTTGGGAATTTCTTGAGAATCGATTCACTACCACAGATCTGGCCAACCAATATCAACTTCTGACAGATCTTCATACTAAACGTTAGAGGTCTGATCAAACAATTAACCAATTTCTTTCTGAAATGCATACTATTTGGGATCAACTCGCTCTCTCTGAACCATCATGGACAAACAAAACTGATGCTGAGATGTTTGCCACTTATCGTAACCGCCAGCGTCTTGTTATTTTTCTCATGGCTCTCCATAATCGTTTTGAACCTGTTCGGGCTTCCTTGCTTCATCGCAGTCCTTTTCCGTCCTTAGATACTGCTGTGACTGAGCTTCGCTCTGAAGAAACACGGATTGGGGTTCTCAAAGTTCAACCTATTGATTCTGTTCTTGCCACTCCCTACTATCGCCCTAAAGAGGGCTCCAACCAGCAAGGCTGCACCTACTGCCACAAGACCAATCATGATCTTCTCACATGTCGCATTCGGGTATGTAAATTTTGTAACAAGAAAGGTCCAGGACATTTTTCGAAGGATTGCCCTCGGTATCCCTATCACAATGCTTCAAGTAGAACAAGTAATTCATCTGTCACTGCTATGGTTTCTGAAGGTAATCATGACAAATTCACCTTCTCTACTCAAGAACTTGAAGGTCTTCTTAAACACGTCCTCTCAAACTCTGGTAATCCTCCTCCTACTGCCTTGTCTCTCACATCAGGTAACTCTCCATGGTACTTTGATTCTGCTTGTTGCAACCATATGACTCATAATGCTCACATCTTTTCTCCCACAAAATCTTCCATCTCGAAACCTTTAATTCAAACTGCTAATGGTTCGCATATGCATGTTCACGATATAGGTCAAGTTTCTACATCTTCTATATCACTTTCTGACACCTTTCATATACCCAATCTTACTCTAAATCTTATCTCTGTTGGTCAATTATGTGAACTTGGTCTTACTGTTATTTTTTCTTCTTCTGGTTGTCATGTACAGGATCCACAGACGGGGCAGACCCTTGGGATAGGCCGTAAAGTTGGACGCCTATTTGAACTTATCAACCTTTATCCACCCAATTCTCCTCATCTTTCTACTGCTACTTCTACTACTACTACTCCTATCGACCTATGGCATGCTCGTCTAGGTCATACATCTATAGGACGTCTTCGTTCCTTAACATCTTCTGGTAAATTAGGATCTGTTTCTGTTTCAGCTTCTGATAATGTAAATTGTTTACCTTGTCAATTAGGGAAACAACCTGCTTTATGTTTTAATAAAAGTGATTCTATTTCTGTCTCCCCTTTTGACTTAATTCATTCTGATGTTTGGGGTCCTTCTCCACATCCTACTATGGGGGGATGCAAATATTTTGTCATTTTTATTGATGATTATTCAAGATTTACATGGATTTTCCTCATGAAACATAGATCTGAATTACCAAAAATTTATTATGATTTTGCTCAAATGGTTAAAACCCAGTTTTCTCAAACCATCAAAGTTTTTAGAGCTGATAATGCTATGGAATATAAAGAAACAAATTTTTTAAATTTTCTTCGACAAGAAGGCACACTCTCTCAATATTCTTGTCCTAGCACATCTCAACAAAATGGAAGAGCTGAGAGAAAACACAGACATATTCTTGATACTGTTCGCACTCTTCTCATTTCTAGTTCTTGTCCTGAACGCTTTTGGGGTGAAGCAGCTCTTACTACTGTTTATACCATCAATCGTGTTCCAATGCCTGTTATTCACAATCAATCCCCTTATGAACGCCTCTATAATACTCCTCCATCCTATAATCTGCTCAAAGTGTTTGGTTGTGCCTGTTTTGTTCTTCTTCACCCTCATGAACGCAATAAATTGGAACCTCGTGCTCGTCTTTGTTGTTTCTTAGGGTATGGAATAGAACACAAAGGCTATCGTTGTTGGGACCCTCTCTCTCAACGATTGCGCATCTCTCGTCATGTCATCTTCTGGGAACATAAAATGTTTTCCTCTCTTTCCCAATTTCATGTCTCATCTCCTACCTCACCCTCATTCTTTAATGACCCAACTATTGATCTGTTTCCTTCTGACATTACTCCATTACCCTCTCCACTGTCTACTACGACCTCTCCTGACGAGTCTGCTCCTTCTGCTGATCCTGACATTACAACATCCTCTGAAGATCAACCACCTGATTGTGCAGAATCATCACTTCGTCGTACTACTTGAGTAAGTACTCTTCCCTCTCATCTTCGTGATTACAAATGTTTCTCCACTATTTTGTCTTATCATGAACCCCAAAACTATAGAGAAGCTAGTTCTAACCCTCATTGGCAGCAAGCTATGACAGATGAATTGCAGGCTTTAACAAAAGCACATACATGGGATCTTGTTGATCTTCTGTCTGATAAATCTCTGATTGGTTGTAAATGGATTTTTAAAATCAAAACTCATTCAGATGGGTCTGTGGAACGATATAAAGCTCGTCTGGTTGCAAAAGGTTTTACGCAAGAATATGGCATCGATTACGAAGAAACTTTTACACCTGTGGCTCGCCTCACCTCTGTTCACAGTATCATTGCTATTGCTGCTGCCCGAAATTGGAAAATGTTTCAAATGGATGTCAAAAATGCTTTCCTCAATGGAGACCTAACTGAGGAAGTGTACATGAAACCTCCTCCTGGATATACTCATTCACCCAATCAAGTATGCAAACTTCGCCGTGCTCTTTATGGCCTCAAACAAGCTCCTCGGGCTTGGTTTGCCAAATTTAGCTCTACACTTACTGATTTTGGCTTCACTTCCAGCTCTTATGACTCCGGCCTCTTTATTCGGAAGACCCCCACTGGTATTACACTTCTACTCCTTTATGTCGATGATATGATCATAACAGGGAATGACTCGACTGGTGTTACTAATCTCAAGCAGTTTCTCAACCATCAATTTGAAATGAAAGACCTTGGTTGTCCTCACTACTTCTTGGGCTTGGAAATCTCATCTGATTCCCAAGGATATTATCTTTCTCAAGCAAAGTACTCCTCAGATATTCTTAATCGGGCTGGTCTTACTGATTGCAAGACTGCATCAACACCTCTAGAAACCAATGTCAAACTTACTCCATTAGATGGTGCTCTTCTCTCAGATGCCACATTATACAGACAACTAGTTGGCAGTCTTGTTTATCTCACAGTCACTCGTCCTGACATCGCTTATGCTGTTCATTTGGTTAGTCAGTTCATGTCTGCTCCATGATCTACTCATTATGCTGCTGTTCTTCGCATTCTCCGCTACATCAAAGGCACCATGTTTCACGGCCTTCACTTCTCCAACAAGTCTGATCTTCTTCTCTCGGCCTACTCTGATGCTGACTGGGCAGGCGACCCTACTGATCGTCGATCTACCACTGGATACTGTTTCTTCCTTGGGAACTCTCTCATATCTTGGCGAAGCAAGAAACAATCTCTCACTTCCCGATCCAGCACTGAAGCTGAATATCGCACCCTTGCTGACGCTACTCAAGAACTTCTTTGGCTTCGCTGGCTACTTGCTGATATGGGTGTTTTCCAGTCAACCTCAACTATTCTTTATTGTGACAATCAGAGTGCTATTCAAATTGCTCACAATGATATATTTCATGAACGAACAAAACATATCGAGATTGATTGTCATTTTGTTCGTCAACATGTTCTTCAAAACACTGTTCATCTCAAATCAGTATCATCCACAGATCAAACAGCTGACATTTTCACAAAATCTCATCCACCAGGCAGATTTCAAGACTTAGTTTCCAAACTCAAGTTGATTGTTTCTCTTCCTCCTTGAGTTTGAGGGGGATGTTAATATATAAGTTGTACTATACTCTTGTACTACACTTGTACTATTACATGTACTACACTCGTACTATTACATGTACTACACTCTTGTACTACACTTATAAGACCCTATAAATAAGGTCCCTTATGTACATTTCAAAACACACAAATTCAATACAATACATCTTTCTTTCTTTATCTATATCTCTCTATACTATTAACAATTTTATTTATTTTATTTAAATCTATTTAAAATAAAAGTTATATTCTATTATATATCATTTTAATTTATTAAAAAATAAGTGAGATACGGAATAATAAGCTCACAAAATTTAACATTTCTATTACTTGTCAACAAAGAAAACATTTTCACGAAAATACAAATAGTAATTGTCTTAAAATTATCAAAATACGCGTATGCAAGCATGTCATAATTTTTTATTTTTTATTTTTTATATTGACGGGTCTCCAGTCTCTACTAAGAAAAGTCAAGTGTATAGAAACAAAATATTTGAGGAATTTATTTTGTAGTTCTCTACAAAAAAAGTCCATAAAGTTCAGCTGCCACTTGGACCAAAATTAAAGTTATTACTTCATACTTCAATGATTTCCTCTTTTATCGGTACAGTTATTTTCCTTGATATTAGAATTATGTTTATTAAATTTGTTTGACATTATCCACGAATGGAAAACCTAAAATAAGAAAGAAAAAACAACCTTTTAATATATCACATGAATATTCGAATTTTAAATTATATTTGTTCAATTTTAATTAAATAAATGTTTAAAAAAATAATATATTAATTATTTTTTTAATTATAAAATATAAATTCGAACGCAAGGGGTACTAGTTTTGTTATTAGAATTTTTAAGGGTGTTAGTTTTGTTATTTTCCAAAAAAAAAAATTTACTTAGTGATTTAAAAAAAAAATAAAAAAAATTCAAATTATTTAATAATACTTTCTATTTTTGATTTTTTTCAAAGAGCTTTAAAAATAAAGAAAATTTTTTATTATTTTTTACAAATTTTAACTTTTTTTATTATTTCTTTCCGATATTTATACATATAAAAATTATAAGACTTGATTTATTCCCTAAACAAATGTTTGGTTAAAATGAAAGGAATTAGAAATTTGAAATCTGATTCAAAAATCGTATTTTTAAAGATTTATGAATCATTCCATATTTTGATAGTGATTCCTTAAAAATTATTACCAAACATATTTGATTAAAAAATTACTTAAAAAAATAAAAAAATTTGGAATTAAAATTGTTATTAAACAAAGACATAAGAAAACATAAATCATACGAAATTTTTTAAGGGTGATTGCTAATGTCAGAAGAAAAAAAATTAATGTCCGAAAAATTCAAAATTTAACTTAGCAAGATAACATTAAAATGTAAAAGAAATAAAAAAAAATTATTCTATTTTTTGTTTCGACAATAGTACTATTTTTTTAAGGGCTTCTTTGATAACGATTTTAATTTTTGATTTCTAATTTTTTTTAAGTGATTTTTTAATTAGGTATGTTTGGTAACGATTTCTGATTTTGATTTTTATATTTTTAAGAAATCACTACCAAAATAAGGAATAATTTATGAATCTTTAAAAAAAAAAAGATTTTTCAATCTGATTTATGATTTTTTTTTCATTTTAATCAAACATTTTTTCTAGAGAATAAATCAAGTCTTCTAATATTTGTATAATTAAGTATTGGAAGAAAATAATAAAAATTTAAAATTTATAAAAAATAACAAAAAAATTTCTTTATTTTTAAAATTTTTTGAAAAAAATCAAAAAATAAAAATCAATACCAAACAATTTGGAGATGATTTTTGATTTTTGAAATCATTAAATAGAAATTATTATCAAACATATTTGTGATTATTTTTATAAAAAAAATCAAAAATTAAAAAAATTAACTATTTAATCATAAATTATAAATCATAGATAAAAACGTTATCAAACATGCTCTTAAATAAATATAACTAACGCATAATGTAAATAATTAGATCATTATCATTAAATTTTGAACGATTGTTAATCTTTAGTTTGTATAATGCACTGTATTAGAAAACATTAATAAGATATTCCAAATTGGTGGAGGCTTATATTTCACTTATTAATCTTTAATTAAGATGACATATTATTAACTTGTGCAAAATGGTTATTTTTTTTTATAGATGCATTTTCATTTATAACTTGCTGATGAAGTTTCAAATTTTTGAATAATGTAAACGGGCTGAACAAATGTGCAATGGATGTTTTCTTTTTTACATTTACATTTGTGAATACAATTTGAACAAAAAATAAATTTTGAAAACTTTCTTCGAACGTATGGTCATATAAGATGCTACAAAAATAAATATGAATAATATACGTTCATAAATCAAAATCATGACCTAAATAAAAAGTAGCCAAAGTTGTAAACTGAAATTAACAAAAAGTGTTTTGAGTGTGGTTGGCACCTTTCTCATTTAGAGTTTCACACTATCTTCTTCTCCTTCCATCAATCCTTTCACCTTCATGTTTGGTTTTCACTATTTTTTTTTTTAATCCCAATCAAAATCCATAGTTGGCTTTTTCCTTAAATTAGAATTTCTTCGAGAGGTCTTTGTATCTTTGGAATCATCCTCAAGCTTCATGCCCTAGCTTATTCTCTATGTAGATCAATCATAGCTAGGCTTCGTGTCATATTTTGTTGGATTTTTGCTTTAACACCTTTTCTGTGTTTTAGTTGTCTTTAAGGAGGATATTTGCTATTGTATATTTCTTTCACGTTAATAAATTCTCAAATTATGGGGGCCCTCTTAATTGAAATCTGATTCATTTTTTACGTTTTCTTTGATTTCTTTTTCATTCTTTTAGATAAATTTTTTTTTTTAAAAAAAGAAGAATGTATAATTCCAGCATTTCTTTGATTTTTTGCTGTTCAAGACTTTTGACGCAATACAACTTTGTTTTTTATATTTTAAAAATGGTTTTAAATTTTTTTTTTTATTAATAAAAAAAAAATATACTACACAATGAAGTGTAATTCAAATTTAAATTTTTAATAAATAATTAAAAATTTTACTATTTGAACCGCAACATATTTTCAAGTACCAAATTAATGCACCAGCCGGAATTTTGACGCAATACAACTCGTTAACAACCACAAAAAAAGTTTCATATTCATTTTTGTTTTTACAGGCCTTGGGAGTCTGAACTCATGCTTAGCACTCCCAATTAAGTTAATTAACTGTTAAAAAGAAAAATTAGTAATTAAAAATTACACAAATCAATTAATTATATATATATTACAAACAGATTTTACTTCCTTCTATCTTGTTGTGAAAATAAGAAAGAAATAAAATTTAGAAACCAGTGGCTTCATAGATGATAGACAATCTAAGCTTAAACGAACGAACCGCAGACAAGGTTCGTTTAGAAGCAAATCTCTGCAGTTTTTTCACGGACCCAGATCTTGAAATTGCCGGAACTGTATTTGAAACCTTACTCTGTTTCTTCTTCGGTCCAAATCCAATCGTAATTTCATTTTCAAACTCGTGACTATACGAATCATTAATAAGCAACCTATCTACAGAATTTACTGTGTCTTTATTATAATAATTAATAGCTGTCGAATTATCAGAAAACAGAACAGGTGATATTCGAGCTTTCTTATTTCGATGATGACCATCTTTTGAATTAGACGATTTCTGAAGAGCCACACTAGCTTTCATTGCTAACGCCGCCATATCTGACGCTGTTAGTGGACTTTCAAGTTTAGACATAGGCAGAAGAAAATATAACTGATTTGCTTCAAGTTGATAATCCATTTTTAACGCCGTAACGAGTTCGTCGAAATACAGAGCATCAGAGTTACAAACAAAGCAAGGATTTGAATTTGATGAGGAGTGGTCTAATTGAAGAAGTACTTGAGAGACGGTAACAGGAACAGGGAACTCCTTAAGGTCTCCGTTAATTGTGACGACTTTGGCCGACGGAGAACGAGGATGAAATTCGGTATTCGTTGATGAGAAACAACTCCCCATTTGCCAGAATGCGATGAAAAAGTTGAATTTCGATAAAAGGAGGAGAGACGAAACTGTGTGAAACTTCACGGCGGATGGAAGAAGAGGAAATAAGGGTTTTTTTTTTGTGATAAAAAAAAGAGACTGTTTGTGTTGTTGAGAGGAAAAGAGAAACGGCTTTGAGATGAGAGATTATTTTGAGGTTCTAAAGAGGACGTCGTGAGAATATATCGAGTGAAAATAGATTGAAGACAAGTTGTCAAAATGGAAGTTGACTGTCGTTTTCTGTTAGTTTTTTGTGGTCTGAAAAAACACGCTATACCACATAATAAGGGTGGCTCCTGCAAAAGCTATTTGGCAATTTGTCCGGTTGTTATGTGAACAAAGTGCTAACGTCATAGACCAGTCGCCGTCAAAACGTGGCTTTGTTTATTTTTACGTAAGACAATACGATCTATTAATAAATAAATAAATAAACAACAACAATAACCATTATATTAGCCAAAAATCATACAAGTACTATAAAAAAAGTCACTAACAGACTTACAACAAAAGATGACTATTATATTAGCCAAAAATCTTCGTAACCATCTTCTATTCATGACCAATACCAGCAATAATCAAGACAGAGTCAAACACCTCTTGATTTAAAACCATTGTGTTCATCTTATTTTTTCAAATGTGCCAAAAACAAATACCAACCTTAGCTAGCAAGTCATCACCACCGTTCAAGGATTTACTCCATCGTAATAACGCATGATAAAAGTTCAAAAATGAATCATTGGCATATTGTTGTAATGGAAATGAAGAACACAGTGTTGTCAAGATATAGCTAACATTACTACATCCCCTCCAACAAATGCGCGACAATTTCACTTGAGAAACCATAAAGGGTACATGAAGTCACCTCAATAGGACATATATGTAGAAGGAGAAAGTGTTTCACTGTTATAGCACTATGAAGGCATCTCCACATAAAGTGATGAATCTTAGTTGTGGTCTTAACTTTCCATAAAGACTTCCAAAGTAAATGATCAATGGGGCTCAAATTCCTTCCCCTAGAAAACGGTCGGCTAACAACATCGCATGCATAGGCATATAATAGTGACAGTAAATCCCCCATTGGGAGTGAAGTGCCAACACAATTAATCCTCAGCATTGGACATTACAATAGGAGTACTAGACACAAGCAACTCATCCCTCTGAAGAACTTGTCTTACCTTCGCTACTTCCCACGTACCAATAACCTCATTCAAAAGCTCACTCACTCAAGTAATATCTGAAATCCGAAGGGACTTTGGCCTAAACCCAAGAAAAGTAGGAACCCATTAATCCTTAGAGTTGAGTACCTTAATGGTACCCCTTTTAATCAAAAGGTACATATATGGGACTCATATTTTCAAAATAGTACAATAATAATTCTCTCATATATTTTAAGGTACACCATTAATCCAACTTTATGTTTTTAAATTAAGGATTTAGTGGTAAAATTAAAGTGTAAATAAACTACTTCCCGCCCAAACATGTCTTCTTCACATATTCCACATGTTTTCGGCCCCCATTAATGTGTTATAAATGCTATACTAACCCAAAAACCTTTTCAAGCATTGAAACTACAAATTTCATGCCCAATCATAGTAATACTCCTCTCTTTCTCTAATTTTTTCTCAGCGTTTTCTTTTCCAAAAAAATTTCATCCTCTTATCCTTCTTCTCAGCTTTCCTTTTTTTTTTTTTTGCATCCTCTATGAATATTAGTTTTGTTTGCGCAAATGATAACATGTAATAGTTTAAACCAATTATAAAAACCTAGATTCTTAGCTTTTAAAATTTCAAATCTGAAAATGACAACCTGCTTTATTATATTGTGTCATTTCAAAGTAAGATTACAATAAGGTTCAAAATGTTATTGTCAATGTATAGTATTAAACAAAATGACATTATATTTAAAGCTATATAACAGTCAAATGTTCCATTATATTATTACATTAAAATAGATACTAATATTCTAAAAAATTAACCAGAATAAATACATAATCCTTTAAAATTTGGATGGACTTGTAAAAGCCTTGTGTGCACTATTCAATTTTATTAACCTTTTCTGACCAACTTGGTATATTGACTTGGCTTTTTTGACAGAAAATTATTGTGACCATTTTTTTTTCAAACTGACAAGATAAAACATGCAGTGGATTCTATAAAAATCGCCAAGATATATTATTACTACCTTAACAATTTTTTCTCAAGCAACGTAAGAGTAAAAAAAAAATTCTCTTTCAATAAAATAAGAGACATTAGAACGATTAAACATTTAAAACACAAACTCAATATTGAAAACCCCATTCACCCAAATTAACCCTTATTCAAGCTGCCCTCTTCTCGATCGCAGCCGCACAACCATCTTCCTCCCAAGTGTAGCACCGTCTCATCGTCACTCCGGCTCTCCCAAAGTCTTGAACCCATTGCATAACAATGGGTGTTGAAATGGAGCGTGATTGGATGGTATTGGTATGCTATTCTGAGCCCTAATTTTTCTTTAATATATACATGCAGTTTTCTCTTTTCGTGGGTGAAATAGTTTAGCATGCATATGCATAAATTTTGTAGTCATTTTCTTTCATTATGATTTGAGGCTTTTGAATTAACTTTCTTTTGTGAACAATTAACAAGTGCAAATAGGCATATTGCACTTTCATAAGAAAATGCAGTTCTTAATAGAGATAAATTCTATACATATTTTTATGTTAAGTACATTGCTCGAGAGTTTTTATTATTTTCAATACATTTTTACGTTTTAGTTTTTTTTTTTTTCGTTGAGTTTGTTTACTTCATATATTTATGTGATAGAATATCTGAATAGAAGATTTGATTACAGGCTTAAGTTTACCTCAAATTATGTTTTTTTTGTTTGTTTGCAATTAAGGTATAATATATTAGTAATCCATATATAGGAACCTGTTGTAAGAGATGCATAAATTTATGTAACTATTAATTGGCATTCTTCTTTCAAAGTATATATGAGCCAGGAACATGCCTGAAGTTTGTTGCTGGTTTGATGATGTGTCCATTGTCATTATCGGTAACTAGTCTTTTGCTTTCTCTCTCCCTCTTTTTATTCTTTTCTTCCTCATATTTTTATACATAGAATTCTGGACTTTTTCATTTTATAGCTGATTTTTCTCTGCTCTCAGATGTTTCTCACATGGTTGACCAACAAGCTATTAGGTCCTTGATCATGCTAGATGTTCCCAAAGCTGTTGCAAAATTTTGGTGGTCAAATTTACCTTGATAGTTGATAACTCTATGAAAGTAGAGATATTTAGCTAATTTTAGGCTTGCTATTTGTCTTATTTTGGACTTAATATATTAATGTAAGTAGAACGGTAATAAACGAGAAAAAATGAGCAAAAAGGGACACAAATCAGTACAGTCAGCTTTACATCTAGACAAAGAATTATTTGGATCATAGCACAACCTTGTGCCTAGGCGGAAAATTATTTGGGCCACGGCTTAGCCCTACGCCTAAGCGAAGAAAAATTTGAGCCACGGCGCATGATGTGTGTAGTTTTTAAGCAATTTCAGCTATTTAGGCCCCGCATGAGTTGATTTTGTGTGTGATAAGTGCCAAAATTCTAGTTTCCTATTTAAACTATAATTCCTAGTTGAACCATGTTTCCTATTTTAATTACAATTGCTTAAGACCTAAAACACTTAGCCTATAAATATAACTCCTAGAAACCAAACAAATCATTCACCATATTCCAACACTAACTTAAATCATTTATCGAAAGATGCAGAAGATTTAGAGAAAAATACATCAAGAGAATGATCGAAGATTAAATGTTTTAGAATTGGCTTTCACCAAAAGATTAAGTGTATCATTTCTCTTCTCATTTGTATTTATTTTCTCTCTTGTAAATTCTGATTTTTAAATGTTATGATTAGCTAAATTTGTTGTTAAGATCCTCTTCACTCAATCTTTTTATGTAATGAATTAATTTTTTTTCCCATTCTTTTGCTACTTGTGGTATTTCATTAATTTATTCTTGCTACTTTTAATTTAGTGAAATAATTAGTTGATTCATGTCGAGAAACAATCTAATTATTAGTTATAATCAATGGACATTTGATTCTTCATTTAATCTTATTTGTATGTCATACTATTGAAGCGATTAGATAGCTTTGAGAGAAGTATGTAATTGTTTGTCTTGATTAAATAACATACATATTTTCTAGGCATATTCTTATGCATGTGGTTCATAAATGCAGTCTTAATGAATAATATGCAACTAATTATCGTGATAAGTAACAAGGGCAGTAACGTAAATTATTATATACATATAGTTTACTTGAGAGAGGAATGCATATTAGCGTAAGGCATTTAGTCAACTATCATACTATGAATTGTTTAGAATGGTAAATTAATTCTTGTGTAAGAAAATGAGGGATAGTCAATTCTTATGACTCTTTTATGCTTAATTAATTAGTGGTGTTGTGTTGGATTAAGTAGTGTAAATATTAGATTTTTTATTATTTTAGTTATTTTTAACTATTTATTATTTTTAACCTAAACAGTTTAATATAACGTAATTCAATACTCAAATAATTATTAATTTAATCATCGTGGGCTCGAAACTTTATTTTTTAATATTTATCACTTATATATATTTTGTGCACTTGCAATTTAATGTAAATAAGTTTTTGGCACTATTGCTGGAGATTGATATCGTTTCAAGGGTTACCAAAGCTAATTTAGGCACATAAAAAAATATAACAATACAAAAATAATTTTTGTTACTATTATTTATTTATTTTCTTTTATATTATTTTATTAACTTTTTTCTTTTTACTAATACAACTTTTAATTATTTTTATCTTTTGTTGTATAATTTTTCTCTTAGTTTTGTTTTGATAGACAAGTGATAGATTCTTTTAAGCATCAAAGGCTTATGAATGCTAGGATAACAATTAAGGAGGCAACCAACCTTATAGGATATTGAACAGGCTAGTATTGTGAAGAAGTTCTCTATACAAGAACATTCAGATCTTTTTACATTGGGTCCTACATATCTACTCAACCCATACAACATTCATTGCATACATACATGTGGAATGGATGGGACTACACCTATGATAATGTCTACACTAATTCGAACCCATCACACTCATACTATCAAAATTTAAATTGGGGGAGTCAATACTCTTAGAGCTACAATGAAGAGGGAACACATTCTACATGGCTAACATATGTAATGGACTAGCATCGTCCACAACCACCCTAAAAAATGGAAGAATTGCCTATTGAGAATGCCTTAAACTCCTGTACGAAATTTATGTAAAGCTTCATAAATAACTCAAACCAGAGACTCAATAAGTGGAGGGGTTAGATCATGACATAGGGGAGCAACTACGATAATTATCTTACAACCTTACCAAAATCAAAGGCTTCAACTATAAGAAAATATCTAATTTGGGTGAAGTACTTGAGGTAGTAGAGAGCATGGAGGATCCAAGGCATATGGTGGAAGATGAACCCAATGAAACTTTTGAAGAGCATGTAGTAGCTAAGGAGGAGGAAAGATAAGCTCCTCTAACTTTAGACACATCATTAGTAATTTTTGGAGGGCTTCACTTTGACACACAAAATAGGGAGATTGAGAGAAGTTTTAACTCGATGAACAACCAAATCAAGGTGATACGGACACCTAAAAACTCGCTTATCTTGTACAAACAGTTGAAAGAAATTAACAAATAACAAGTAATTACAAATAAATAAATAAGGCAAAGATCAGATAAAGAAATAAAATTAGTAAATACTTTACAATCTTAGTATATACTATATATGTTGTCACATATACCATGAATACTTAAATTGTATTAATTTATGCAATACATCAAGCAAACACAACGACATAATATGGTAAACTCACTTAGGCTCAAATCCTAAGTGGTAGCATCCACGAGTTTCTTAAGATAATCACTCAGTAGCCAAATTTACTAAATAAAATAAAACAGTTATTACAGACTCGATAAAAGTAAAACTCCAAATACCCCAATCAGTCAGGGACCACTTGTCCTAACTGCCTAGGTTACTATCACAAGTTGTCACCATAGCTACTTTGATCCTCACTAGATCTGGCTCACCTTTAAAGCCATACCACCAAGCAGTGTGATGCAAATATCTGCAATCAGTATGCATGTACAAATAATATGCAGTTTATCCAAAATTATGGTTTTACAGTAAAACACCTCGTATCAACAATACGAAAATACACTCAACGTATGTTGATATAAAAATTTCTCCTTGTAATAATAATACAAAAATACACTCATATAATATTATTACAACAACTTCGTTTGATAATAAGTTTAACAAAACTTTGCCACCATATGGTAATTCAATACAGAAAAGTACTCGATGTGTTGAAACTACGGAATCATCTCTTATAAATATTTAAACTTCAAGATATTATCACCTCTTAATCACATATATGGAACCAAACTCAATGTATTGATGATAAGATATAATTTTCTTATACACCAAAAAATATTTTTCACTTGTTTAAAAATACACAACACCAAATATGCATTATAAGAAATATGTGAAAGTAGTGAAATGGAGCATAAGAAAATGTGTAGAAAAGTGTAATAAATAAGTGAGAGAAAGGGGTATTTATAGTTGATTTTTCAGCTTTCATGTCTCTCGCCGACCCCTCTCTGTCACCTAGTTGTACACCCCTACGAGGCTTCGATGACTACCCTAGTGAACCTCTCTGTAGATGTCAGCAAGGCCCAATGAGTTACAATTCCACCCTTTTTACATTCACAGAACCTTTGCCGACCACTTTGACAAGCTACCAGCAAGACCTTTATGAGACCCCGACAAGCCAATAAAAATAAGTTTTTTCAAGGCAAAACTTTATCAAATAAAAATTCATAAATACCTACTGATGTGTTAAAATATGTACTCGCAAGTGTACGAATCACTCGTAGTAAAGTGATAAGCAACTTCCAAGGTCGGTCTCTCAAGGAATTGCAGTGGTCTTAAATAACTAACTTTTTAATCTAAATAGAGTTCTAATGAAAATAAAACACTAATTAAATAGAGTTCTAGTGAAACTAAAACTCTAAGTAACTAGAATCCTAAAGCTACTAAAACTGTAAAAATGTTGTTTGTTTTTGTAACGAGAACAATCATACGACAATCAAACGAAAACAAGATCGCAAGCAAACAATCAATTCAAATATCAATGGAGGATGTATGGACGTTTAGCTTGGTTGACCATGCTTGCATCGAAAAGGTATGGTGAGATAACATGAACGTCCTATACAAACTAAACTACCGACTTTCCTTTTAATTACGAGACTCCTTTTGGCGGGGGTAGGTCTCTTTATTGATTAACTAATTAATTGCCTTTGGCGGGGGTAAATCAAATAGTAATCAAATTATGCGCAAGGAAAACATGCCAATCAAATTAATGCTATGACTAAGTCACTAACTTGAAGCTTCGATTAAGTGTTTCGGAATAAAGTTAAGGTGACGTTCCTATAACTAAATTCTCAGATTTTTCAACCTAACTACGAACATCAAATGGGCCCATGATTATTCATAATTAAATATCTAAACATGCTCTTAATCAAAAAGTAATTTATTTATAAATCAATAAGATACACCATACACAATTCTAGCAAACATGGCAACACAAACTAAACATCCATAATTAAACTAGCCGCTCATGTTCATATTAATATTCATAGACAAATAAAATATGATCATACACTTTAACAAAAAGAGAAGAGGAATTAATTCTATAACAACAAGAAAATCCTAGATCTAAATACCGCTTATGGATTGGATAGCGTTCTTCTTCGTAAGCTTTATCTTCGATCGTCGTTGGCTTCCTTGAATCCTTAGAATAGTGTCTCTCGCTTCGTTAGAGTGTGGCAACGCTCTCAAAACTGATTGAATGTAGTGTTTGGGTCGCAAAATTGTGAAAAATAAGAGTTGTGTACGAATTGGTCGAGTTCTGATTGTAAAGGGGGTCTAAGGGGGTATTTATAGATGTAAGGGATTCCTGATTGCAATAGGAATAGGCGCGCCACGGCATGCATTTTCCCCGCCGCGGCGCAACACAAATTCTGAAAATAATGTAAAAACCCGAAAGCTCCCCGCCGCGACATGCATTTTTCCCGCCGCGGCGCATGTTGCTTTTCTTTTCTTCACATGTACCCCCTTACATATGTGCTGGCTCAACATGTACGACTTACATATTTGTCTCATTTAGCCCGTAACTGGTGATCCGAGCGCCGTAAGTGTTCCGTCTTTGCGTAATTGCATTATTTAACTCATTTGACGCTAAAAATACCTGAAATGCACTAAAATATACCCGTGACTTCGAATGGATAGATTTATGAAAATAATCTAATAAACAATCATAATAAATCTATATATCAAACAATTAAGCACAATTAATCACGAAATATTAGTACTTTTTGAGCACTCATCACAACCCCCAACCAGCTTCTTGCTAGTCTCTAGCAAGTGAAGCGATCTAAAAAACTAAAATAAAATAAATAAAATAAACTAACCTAACCTAAATCACTTCCGTAGATTGTCACGGTTGCATTTAGCATATGCAACAAGCCTTTAAACCCCTAAGTGGCCCTAGTGGACGAGTTATAGTCTCGTGAGGGTTTCCAGTGATGACACCCACAAACATCGTACGACTCTCAAAACTAATAAAGACTCTAAACATACTTGAATCAATCCATGCATATGTCTCAAAAATTGTTAATAACAAATGGCATACAAAATAGTTAAAAATCACTTAAGCTCAAAAACAGTCCAAACATCAAACCCATCTTAGTAATCGAATTTTGAACAACCAATCAAACCACAAGCCCGTTAGTTACACTATCTGATCGTGTCATGCATGATATTCATAGATTACATTTTAATATCTCATAAATGTGCAAGTAAAAATATGAATGAGAATTTTGCACATACAACCTCCATATGCTCATTTTTCAAATCCATCTCCACTAATATAGAAATCAAACTACCTAGAATCAATAGGACTTTATTAAGCTCGTAAAGTTGTGGTTAGGTGTGTGATTATGAAAGTACGGAAATGATATTTTAACTAGGATAAGAGTACTTTTTATTTCACAAACTTATTTTCAATTTTCTCCACCAAGTGTTCTTTTTTATCCTCCTATAAATTTCATATGTCCCTTCGATCTTTTTTTTTTTTTTGCTTAATTTTCTTTCTTTACTTTTCTTGCTTATTATTTCAATCATCATCATCTTTTTTTTTTATTTTTTTTTTATGATGAAGTAAGATAAATACAACATAATTGCTCATGAAAATCAAATATTACATTGAGTACTCTTATCACTAAGGGTAGTACAACGTATGTCAATGTTGAGTTCAAGGGTGTACTATGGATAAAATAATACGGGGAGGCATGAAAAGTCCAAACGGTCCAAAGATGGCCTAAATCACTTTCTAAGTGGCATTTGATTCTATAATTTTGCTTCAATGGGTTTTCAAATAAGTTCTAGAGCTTTTTGAGACTTAAAATATATCATGAACATGCATACATTACACAAACCAAAATGGTCATACTAACCATGCAAACTACCACATATACCACAAAATCCTCAAATTAGATAAATTCAACATTTATGTGCTTCGTTGCTTAGGTAAAAATCTAACATCTCTCATATGTCACCGTCATTACAATCATGTTAATATCATAGATTTCCGAATTAACTCAAGTAAACACGACACTAACCTAAAACACTTCAAGTGACAAAAGTTAAAAATTTAAAATTGGTCATATTTCATGCTCATGGAATATCCTTCCCACCCCCAACCTAATTTCTGCATTGTCCTCAATGTTGAAAAAGAAGAACAAAAGAAATAAGAAAAAGTGTGAGAAGTTACCCCCCTTTCGTATGAGATTGTGTCATTACTCGTTATGCTCCGGTTCACTGTTCCTCGCTTTTCTCATGAAGAATTTATTTGTATGAACATATATTGAACCTCAAAGTGTATGCAACACAATTCAAACTCAAACCCAAATTTAAATTATAACTAAGTCAGATGAAAACAGAAAAATATTAAACTAAGTTAAACAATCCCAAAAAAAATAATAAAAATACGATAAAAGAAATAAAAGAAATAAAAACAACGAAAGAGATACGATACCGAATGGGTGCCTCCTATTAAGGGCTTAGTTTAACGTCTTAGCAAGACGTGACTGATCTCGTGTCAAGGGGGGTTAAATGTGTAATTGTACTGTTTATCTCCTCCCTTATCTTTCTCAAAATGAGCTTTCGTCCTCCAAGTCGAGTTTTTGTAGTTAGAATGCTTAATGCATTCTTTGTAGGCATCATCCCGACTTAAATTTATCAGTTTGTCCTTCCCTCTCCATTCAATGTTTTGAGCCTCAATTCTGTTACTTATGCTATCCTGCAATTGAATGTTAGAAAGAATAGGGGAGGGTTGAAAAATTTCAAACTGTACAGTCTCTCCAAAAACTGTCATTGATAACTTCCTATTATGGACCTCAATAGTTGTCTTAGTCGTGGCCATGAATGGTCTACCAAGAATAATTGTATGTTCCTTGTCCTTAAGAAAATTTTTGTCCATCTCAAGCACCACAAAGTCCACTGGTACAATAAACTTATCCACCTGTACTAACAAATTTTCCACTATTCCTTTTGGGTATTGAATAGAACCGTTTGCAAGTTGAAGGGTGATCCTTGTTTCTCTAATCTTTCCTAATCCTAGTTGCAAGTACACTGAATATGGCATTAGGTTTATACCTGCTCCTAAGTCTAGCATAGCCTCGAATACCCTTTTGTCTCCCATAGTGATGTTAATGTTGAAACTACCTGGATCCTTCATTTTGAGAGGTAAGTGTTGTTGGATCATTGGACTTGCAATTTCTGACATTTCATTCTCTTTGCTTCTACTCTTTTTGATGATAAAGTTCCTGAAAATTGGATCATAAGTTGGACTGTTCTTAATAACATCTAAAAGAGGCAAATTACAGTTAATCTTAGAAAATAAAGCAAGAGTGTTAGAGTATTGTGCATCCTGATTTTTCTCCTTAAACTGGTGCATAGGTGGTATTGATGGTCGGTATGGGTCCATTGACTTGTGCAATCGAAAAATGTTGGATGTTTCTCCAATTTCTTTCTTGGGAAGTTCATTAGGAGTGGTATTAGACTCATCATCTCCCTTTAGAGTTGCATTCTCTCCTTCCAAGTTACCTGTACTAGACAACAAAACATTAGAATTATCAGGTAAATTTTTAGGTACCTCCTCATCACTTTGAAGGACTGTGATCGCCTTTGCTTGTTCAGGTTGACTAGGCAGCTTTCCTGTTTCTTGTTTGTACATTTGTTCCGCTAGCTGCCCAACCTGTATTTCCACTCTCTTCACTGAAGCTTCTATAGAGTCCATCCTCCCATTACAAGAGTGTATGAAATTGTTTAGGGTTTCCTCTATGGTCGGTTTATTTTGTGGAAATTGTCGGTTTATATTTTGGCCTTGAGTTTGGTTTTGAAAGAATGGTTGGTTATTATTTTGTTTTCATCCAAAATTAGGGTGATTCCTCCATCCAGGGTTATAGGTATTTGAATAAGGGTCGTTCCTAGGTCTAGGTTGGTACCCTTGCATTAAATTCGCCTCTTCAGTAGTACCTGTGTAAGGATCACCTGTAAAAGAACAAACATTAGCTCCGTGTCCATATGAACCACAAACTCCACATACCTCGTGTTTTGGCATTTGATTAACATTAGAGGTTGTGAGAAGTTGCACTTGTTTCGTCAATTCAGCAAGTTGCATGGCCATTTCATTGTTGGATCCCAATTCGTGGACTCCAGCTCGTCTTCCTCTAGCGCTCTTTTGTTGGGAATTGGCTCCCAACATCTCGAATAGTTCGTAGGTTTCATTCGCTGTTTTCTCACCCATAGCTCCTCCTACAGCGTTGTCAACTGTGAATTGACATTGTAGCGTCAATCCGTCGTAGAAAAATTGATTCTGTAGCTGCAACGGGAAGTGGTGATGTGGACATTGTATCAACAGCAATTTGAATCTGTCCCAAGCCTCGTGGAAGGGTTCTCCGTCCATCTGCGAAAAAGTAGCAATTTTTGTTCTTAGGTCAGATGTCTTTTGATGGGAATAGAACTTACCCATGAATTTATTGTAAACATCGTCCCAAGTGACCAAAGAACCGGGTGCCAATGTCATTAGCCAAGACTTAGCTCTATCCTTGAGAGTGTATGGAAAACACCTCATGCGTAGTTGATCTTCACTAAGTCCCTGCAGTGGAAAGGTTTGCACAGTAGCATATAGTTCACGCATAAAATTTAAAGGATCTTCATTAGGGATACCGTAAAAGGAGGGAAGCATGGAATAATGAATATTTTTCAATTCATAATTCCTAGCCGCCTCTGTAAGTCGAATGCACGATGTGGCGGTCCCAATGATAGGTCTTGCAAACTCTTTGTTCATCATCTGCCTAGCTACGTTGTCACCCATTGTTGCTTGCAATTGTTGTTGGACTTCTTCCTCTTGATATTGATTATCCAATTTCTTTGATCGGTGTTTGACTCTGTGTATGTTGTCAATGAAAGGAGAGAGTTCCTTGTTAAGTGATCTCCTACCCTGCATGCACAAATAAAAAGCAAACAAAGATCAAGGCAACAGTGAAATTTGAAAATTAAGCACTATTTTTTGATTTTTTTTTTATTTTCTGATTTTTTTTTGTATTTTTGAATAAAATAAATAAATAAAATAAATAAAATAAACAAATGAAAATAAATCAGAAACTCTAAAAAGTTAAAAAGAAAATTATTTAAAACGTCAATTCCCCGGCAACGGCGCCAAAACCTTGATGTGTTAAAATGTGTACTCGCAAGTGTACGAATCACTCGTAGTAAAGTGATAAGCAACTTCCAAGGTCGTTCTCTCAAGGAATTGCAGTGGTCTTAAATAACTAACTTTTTAATCTAAATAGAGTTCTAATGAAAATAAAACACTAATTAAATAGAGTTCTAGTGAAACTAAAACTCTAAGTAACTAGAATCCTAAAGCTACTAAAACTGTAAAAATGTTGTTTGTTTTTGTAACGAGAACAATCATACGACAATCAAACGAAAACAAGATCGCAAGCAAACAATCAATTCAAATATCAATGGAGGATATATGGACGTTTAGCTTGGTTGACCATGCTTGCATCGAAAAGGTATGGTGAGATAACATGAACGTCCTATATAAACTAAACTACCGGCTTTCCTTTTAATTACGAGACTCCTTTTGGCGGGGGTAGGTCTCTTTATTGATTAACTAATTAATTGCCTTTGGCGGGGGTAAATCAAATAGTAATCAAATTATGCGCAAGGAAAACATGCCAATCAAATTAATGCTATGACTAAGTCACTAACTTGAAGCTTCGATTAAGTGTTTCGGAATAAAGTTAAGGTGACGTTCCTATAACTAAATTCTCAGATTTTTCAACCTAACTACGAACATCAAATGGGCCCATGATTATTCATAATTAAATATCTAAACATGCTCTTAATCAAAAAGTAATTTATTTATAAATCAATAAGATACACCATACACAATTCTAGCAAACATGGCAACACAACCTAAACATCCATAATTAAACTAGCCGCTCATGTTCATATTAATATTCATAGACAAATAAAATATGATCATACACTTTAACAAAAAGAGAAGAGGAATTAATTCTATAACAACAAGAAAATCCTAGATCTAAATACCGCTTATGGATTGGATAGCGTTCTTCTCCGTAAGCTTTATCTTCGATCGTCGTTGGCTTCCTTGAATCCTTAGAATAGTGTCTCTCGCTTCGTTAGAGTGTGGCAAAGCTCTCAAAACTGATTGAATGTAGTGTTTGGGTCGCAAAATTGTGAAAAATAAGAGTTGTGTACGAATTGGTCGAGTTCTGATTGTAAAGGGGGTATTTATAGATGTAAGGGATTCTTGATTGCAATAGGAATAGGCGCGCCGCGGCATGCATTTTTCCCGCCGCGGCGCAACACAAATTCTAAAAATAATGTAAAAACCCGAGAGCTCCCCGCCGCGGCATGCATTTTTCCCGCCGCGGCGCGTGTTGCTTTCCTTTTCTTCACATGTACCCCCTTACATATGTGCTGGCTCAACATGTACGACTTACATATTTGTCTCATTTAGCCCGTAACTCGTGATCCGAGCGCCGTAAGTGTTCCGTCTTTGCGTAATTGCATTATTTAACTCATTTG
Organism: Elaeagnus macrophylla; assembly: GCA_029378325.1. Classification (NCBI taxonomy): domain Eukaryota; kingdom Viridiplantae; phylum Streptophyta; class Magnoliopsida; order Rosales; family Elaeagnaceae; genus Elaeagnus; species Elaeagnus macrophylla. The sequence continues at coordinate 15,012,190 of CM055648.1, read as the reverse complement.
ACGCTAAAAACACCTGAAATGCACTAAAATATACCCGTGACTTCGAATGGATAGATTTATGAAAATAATCGAATAAACAATCATAATAAATCTATATATCAAACAATTAAGCACAATTAATCACGAAATATTAGTGCTTTTTGAGCACTCATCACCTACCTACTCAAGGAAACAAATATAAGTAAAAATGCATTTTAATATGTAATTATATGCTCCTAACTACTCCATGGTATGTGTATCATACAAACATATCATAGTGTTAACATCTAGTGAGTATATGCAATACTGATCACAAGCAAAACACCATATATAGAGTTAGATAAAACACTAAGTAAAATAAACAAACTTTATATTTTACACATAAAAATGCCAACAAGTACACAAAAGGACTTATAAGATTTACAAAGATCACCTTCAGCATCAAGAATTAAGGAATTACCTTTGCGATTTGTCTAGACAATGACTACCCTAGAGACGCTAGGAGTGACTATTGCTGGGATTATAAGGGTGAGCTTGAAAAGTACATGCTCAACAATAAAACTCTAACTGTTTTGTTTGACTTGGCCTTTGGAAAAGAATTTATGTTAGAAGTTTCCACATTTTGGAATTGGCTCTTGATGCCTTAACAAAGAGAAAGAGGGATTGGAACCCAATAATTAAGCAAGATGATCTTTGCCTAACAACCATAAAAATTGTCAATCAGTGGTTTATGGAATATGATGTATATTATCCAACTTGATGGATAATAGTGGTCTAGCCAATGACTTAAAATATAACGCTTCTTGAGAGGCAATCCAAGCAATTAAAATTTTATATTTATGTTTTACATTTCATTTTCTTATTTTCTTATTTTCTTTTTTTTAGGTGAATGAACAAGAGATAAGACAATAGTGCTTACATGAACATATCAAGTTATGAAGACTATGAAATTATTGCAAGAGTTTTTCTTTACCATTTTTATTTATCTTTGTTTCTCTATGTGTTTTGCATATTAGGATAACGTGCACTTCAAGTATGGGGGAAGAAACCTCGTTCTCTTCTTTTGTGTTTAGTCACTATTTTTAATTTTTTTAGGAATAAATTGGATAAAAATTGATAAACATATAAAATCTAAATGCATGTAGTATTAATATGAAATATATGAACCAAAGGATAGAATTGGTTGTCAATTTGTCATGAATAGGTTAAGGATTGTAGCATGTTCATTAAGATTCCTACATTAATCTTGTGTATACTTGCTAGTTTTTAAATATTTTTATTCAATTTATGCACACTGCTCATGATTGATTTTGGTATTCTTATTGGAAGAAAATTTAGTGTAAATTATGTTTGTTGATGAAGTATACCATTCTTTAGAATTTATATGATCATATCTTAAGGTGAAATCCTAAATAATATTTAGCTTTAGAAATAATTTAGGCCTCTATTAAACCGATTGAGCCTTTCAAACTAACTTATTTATATGTCCTCAGTTACTCATTTAAGCCTAAAAAAAAAATATTTCATGTCTTTAAATCACATATGAGCCTTAGTCACTCTTTTAAGCCTAAAAAAATATATTTCATGTCTTTAAATCACATATGAGCCTAACTAAAATTGTATATTACTTTTACCTTTGCACTCTTAACTTATGTAAAAATATAATCATGTATATACTATAGAGTAAAGTGGAATGTAATGCGCTCAAATAATAATAATAATAACTCATAATACCATCCCTATGAATAAAAGGAAATAAAAAGAATAAATTTAAAAAATAAGTTTGGCTGTATTGTAAAGTTGTAAAAGAATATGAAATAAAGGAATGAAAAATAATATGATAGGATGCACTAAAACATTAAATCATAGCTCAATTGTGCCTTGCACATTATATGAGGAATAAAAAGCAAGCTAAAGTTTGAAATAAGCCTAAATGTCACTATTTGTCTGTCCCCACCTAAGCCTAATATTACAAGCATACAAAGCCCTTTTGATCTTTAGCTAAATACATAATTTATATTAGTGGAAAGGGTTGTAAAAAAATTGACACATGAAATGTGTTCTAAAACTTAATCTATTAGCATGCTTATATAAGTTGATTTTATGAATGCATTGGATGACATCATATACAGTATACACACACAGATCACTTTATCAAAAATCTTGCATACCCTTTTATTGATGAATAGTTGATGGCATGTGAACTCCTTTATAATAGAATTGCACAATCTTAAAAGGGGAATAATTTCAATTTAATATGCTTATGTAAAAAGAAATGTGTTTGTAAATATTATATCCATGTTAGTTGGTAGTTTGCTTTTTAAAATTTAGTTTTAGTTTTGCTTGAGGAGAAGCAAAGAGTTAAGTTTGAAGGTGTGATAACTTTACAAAAGTAGAGTTATTTAGACACTTTTAGGATTGTCATTTGAATTCATTTCGACTTAATATGGTTAAAATTGGTTAATTTATGCTTAATTGTGTTAATGTAAGTATAACGGTAGCAAATTGAGAAAAAGAGCAAAAAGGAACACAAATTAGCACAATCAACTTTGCGCCTAGGTGGATAATTATTTAGGTCGTAGCACAGCCTTGGGTCGTGGAGGAGAATTATTTAGGCTTGTGGTATAGCCCTAAACCTAGGCGGAGAAAAAGTTGAGCTACGACAAGCATTTCTAAACTTCAATTTGAGGTCCCCAAATCGTGACGTACATACTTTTTAGGAAATTTGAGTTGTTTAAACTACAACGTAAGTTGATTTTGTGCGTGATAAGTGTCAGAATTGCAATTTCTTATTTGGACTATAATTCCTAATTGGACCTTGTTTCCTACTTTGATCACAATTGCTTGTGACCTAAAATACTTAGCCTATAAATATAGCTCTTAGCAACCAAACAAATCATTTACCATATTTCACCACTAACCTAAATTATTATAGAAAGAGGCAGCATATTTAGAGAGCAACACATCAAAAGAAGGATTTAAGATTAAAGGTTTCAAAATTTGTATTTGTTAAGAGATTGGGTATATCATTTCCCTTCTCCTTTGTATTATATTTTCTTTCTTGTAAATTTTGATTTTTACATGATTATGTTTAGTTAAATTTTTTGTTAGAATCTCTTAAACTCAATCTTTTGTAATTGAGTTTAATCAGATTAAATCGCAATGAATTAATTTCATTTTTTATTCTTTCGTGATATGTGGTATTTCATTAGTTTATTCTTATTACTTTCAATCTAGTGAGATATTTAAGTGATTCATGTCAAGAGACCATCTAATTATTAGTTATGATTAATGAATATTAGATGCTTTATTTAATCTAATTTGTATGCCACACCATATAGACAATTAGGTAGCTTTGAGAAAAGTACCTAATTGTTTATTTTAATTAAATAACATGTATAGCTTTTAGGCGAATTCTTATACATGTGGTTCATAAATATGGTCTTAATGAATAATATGCAACCCAATTAACGTGACAAGTGACAAGGGCAATCAGGTGAATTATTATATACATGTAGTTTACTTGAAATAGGAATGCATACATTTGGTCAAGTGTCATATCATGTATTGTTTAGGATGATAAATTAATTCTTGTGTAGGAAATCGATAGATAGTGGATTCCTATGCATCTTTTGTGCTTAATTAGTTAATGTGATTGTGTTGGATCAAGTAGTTTAAATATTAATTTTTTTTTATTATTTTAGTTATTTTTACCTAGTAATATTCGTTAGCTTAAATAATTTAATGTAACTGTAGTTTGGTATTCAAATACTTGTTAATCCAATCCTTATAGGTTTGACACTGTATCTTTAGATACTTATCACTTATAGACGTCTTGTGTAATTGTAGTTTAGAATTTACAATTTTTTAGTGCTGTTGTTAGAGATTGACATTAATTTGTTGTTTGATATTGTTGCTAGGGTTACCAAAACTAATTTAAGAACATAAAAAAAAAATACAAAAAATATTATTTTTTGTTTATTATTTATTGTTGTTATTTATTTATTTATTTATTGTATTATTTTATTATATTTTTTCTTTTGCTAACATAAATTTTAGGTATTTTTATCTTTTGCTGTATAATTTTTTTATTTTAATTTTGTATTGATAAACAAGTGATTAACTCTTTTGAGCATATAAAGATAACAATTGAGACAACTAACCTTATAGCATATATTGAATGGGCTAATAATATGATAAAGCTCTCTATACAAGAACATTAAGATCTTTTTACGTTGAGGTCCCACATACCTACTCAACCAGTATAACATTCATTGCATACATACATGTGGAATAGAGGGAACTACAACTATGACAATGTGTACACCAATCAAAATCCATTACACTTATACCATCAAAATTGTTAGATTCACTCTCAATAACCATGTTATTGTATCTTTTTTGCATGACTTCACATTTTTCTGAGAGGTCTTCTTTCTCTAGGTTCTGATAGGACTCCTTTTCTCAAGCTCAACTTTTATAACATTCAACTCTTTTTCTTTTTCCTTCAGGTTGTCCAAAGCAATCTTTCGAGCCTTTTTAGTCTTAAAGTGCTCCCTGAGCAACTTGTTGTAGGTATCCAATAGATCTTCATTGATGAATTATAAAGATTAAGGGGTTGTAATGGGAGGATCATCTTTAGTTGCTATAAAAGTAATAAAATTGTTTTCATCCTCTTTCAAACTATGGCTATTATCTAAAATAGTAACCTCTACAATTATGACTTTCTTACCAGATTCTCATTTCTTAAACTGGCACTGAGCTGTAATGTATCCTAGTTTCCACACTCGTCAAACCTTACTTGTACAACTTGACTTTTGGATTGAGGTCTATCTTCTTCTTCACAAGAGTCTTCTACTCCAGCTCTGAAGCATCTCCTACTGGAGTTCTTTTTCTTTGTCTTTCTTGGAATGTTCCTCTTGCTTAAAGAATTTCTTAAACTATTTAGCCAACAAATAGTTAATTAATTTGTTACTTTAGTAAATTGATGTTAAAATGTTGTAAAAATATTTACATTAATGCTTTTAAAACAAATAATTAATTAATTTGTTACTCTAAGAAATAAAGAAAAATACAATAAACTATTTTATATTATTTATATGTGATTTTGGACGATAACATGAAACCTAAACGAACATAATATACATTTATATAAGCATTTTTTACTTAATAATTGACTATTTTGTAATTCAAATTAAATATAGCATATTTTCGATAAATATGATATGCTTATAACAAATGAGCTAGATTTGACTCATTTATTAAACGAGTAAACATAAGCTACATAAAATGTTATCTTAATGTGCTTAAATCAATTATGTAAGGGTATAATATAAAATTTAATAACCAAAAAATCACGAAAAGTAACAATTTATAATAAGAATATTTATTGTGAAGAAAATTTGGTATTTATTAGTGTATAAGAAGAAGAAGAAAAGAAATATGACCAAAATTATTAATGCACTTTATATATAAGATAATAATTAATTGAGTAGGTATACATCCTTTAATGTGATCAATACAATTATGTAAGGATAATAATTTAAATTTAATAAACAACAACAGCACCAAAAATAATTATTTATAAAAATTATATTTATTATTAAATATTTTGGTATTTATTAATATATAAAAGGGGAAAAAAAAAAAAAAAAAAAAAGGAAAGGAAAATGACTATAATTATTTACTTTTTATATACAAGATAACATATGAATTGACTTGTTATAAATTACATAAATAATTACATAAATAATGTGTAATTAAAACAATAATAGAAGGATTATAACATAAAGTCAATACATAATAAAATTATTAAATATAATTATTATTTATTATAAAAATATTAGTATTTATTGGTATAAAATAAAAAAAAAATAAAGTTGAAGCTTAAAAAAGATAATAATAAAAATAAAAATAAAAACATATAGAAAAAGAAGAAGAAAAAAACATGAAAACATCATTTTACATAAAGGTAAAGAGTAAAGAGTAAAGAGTAAGATATATATATATATTTAAGATAATAGATAATAAATCACTGTCACTATCGAAAAGAATAAAAAAAAACCCACATACATTAACCCTCTCCTTCTTTTATTTTTTGCACATAAAACATAAAATATTGAAACAATAAAGTAACCCCAAATTATGATGGGAAACGGTAAAAAAGAGAGGCTAAAAGCAAGCACGAGAGAGAAGCAGCAACAAAGAGGAATGAGTCGAATGACTAATGAGGAGAGGTGGTTTGTCCATTGAGAAAAGAAGATACTGTGACTTAAAGATACATCAAACTTGTCCTTTATTATAAACGTTGGCTAATTTAGATTAAGTTGGGGCTAATTTAGAAGCACCTTAACCAGAAACTGACAAATTCAGCTGTATCAAGCCCACATCCTTGTTAAATTTAGGAATAAATACTGCTGCTAAACTCTTATATTTATGCTAGGTTACCCCATGTGTTACATATTTATTATTATAAACTTGTAGGTTAGTCTTTTTTTCTTTTTAATCAACGGTAGACCTAAGTCAGTCACAACTTGTTGGTGAGTTATCTTTAGAAAAAATAGGACCAATTTATTTTATTTTTTCGAGCCTAATATAACGTACGAAATTTTTTAGTCTCTACTCATACCATTTCATTAAGATGAGCTTGACAAATATCAAATTTATTGTTTCTATTGAAGCATGAAATTATGATGTTTTAAATGTAAGGAACTACTATTACTAGTTTATTAGGAAGCGGTTCAATTTACTAGTAGTAGTCATTAAGGATTAAGGAATGTGATTGTGAGTGATAAATTCAAATTAGGCCTTTGTATACTTTTTTTTTTTTTTAAGGTCAAAAGAAGGTGAAATTTCATTTAAGCAAATTCAAAACAGTACAAATATAATTTATATTCAACAAACTAAAACAAGAAAAAGCAGGGACTCCATCGTCAGTAACTACTATGACCACTTAAAGACTCAAAGAATGAGCTTTCTAACAATAAGAGTTAGTAACAAATGCTTTGAAAATATTTCACAAACCTTACCAGCATAATTTAACCAAGATAAAACTCAATAGAGATACTATAACTAATACCCAACCATCCGATTGGAAGTCAAGGTAACACATTAGACTCATCTTTATTAAAGCTAGTACCAAGCAAGATAAAACCAAAATCAGTATAGATAATATTCCAATATTAACCTTTTTCTAGTATGTTTGCATGGATCCTACATATTCTAGCCCTCCTTAGCAGTATTGACATAGGTTACTGTTGAAATAGTTGGATATTAGATAATTATTATAATATTTTTCTATTAGTTTAGAAGTCTTATTTACAGTTCTACTAGGATTAGAATTTTAGTTTATTATCACTATAAGTATCAATGTAATTCTTCAATATTAATATGAATGAGAATAAGATGTCTCTCTTTAATTTTCTTATTCTTCTATCTACCTATTTTGATTATATCTATACAATTATTTTCGCTTCATAATTTAACTTGGTATCAGAGCAACGTTTAAAAAAGATTTTGTCTTTTTTCTTTTTTCGTCTCCTGTCATTGCTGCCGCCACCACTTACCAGTGCCGCCACCACATGTCAATGCTGCCGCGAGTCCTCCTGTCTAGCGTCGCCCCTATGTCGCACCAGTCTCTCCCGCACAGCGCCATGCCTGTTCTCCTATCTCTCCTGCTCCGCGCCGCGCCGCACCACACAGCACCTGTCTCTTTCGCACCGCGTCCCGCAATGCCTGTCTCCCCTGCGCGTCAACCCGCTTATCGCACTCTGTCCTTCACTTGTCGCGCCGCCTGTCACCCTGTCCATCGCGCGCTGTCCAATTCAGATCACTCCGTCCGTGCCGATCTACACTTCTCAAATCTGCCGATTTGCACTTCACCTGCCGATCTGCATCTTGCACCTCTCAGCTCCGTCCGTGCAGATCTTCACCTCTCAGATCTACAGTCGCCGCTGCCTATCTCTCAGATTGCTGCTGCTGCCGCCGCCGCTGCCACCTGTCCCTCAGATTGCCACCTTTCCTCTTTGCAAAGCCTAGCTTTTTCATCTCTCCTTCAAACCCAAGCCCATTCCCAATTTCAAACCCTAATAGCCCAAGCCCAATTCCAACCCCAAACCCAAACCATAACAGCCCAAGCCTGAAATCCCAAAATAAAAATACCACAGCAATAGTCCAAGGCCCAATTTTAGCCCATTCTTAGTTAAGCCCAATTTCGGCCCATTACTATCAGCCAATCAACCGTCTGTCCAGTCAGCAGTCAACACACAGTCATCAATCCAGTCAGCAGACACAGTCAGCAGTTATCAGACATAGTCAACAGTCAAATCAGCAAATTTCAAAAAAAAAATTCATGGATTTATTTTCTATGAATATGTGGTAGTTGTACTTTCTAACTGACACCAATTGTGGACGGCAGGGGGAGTTTTGTTATAGCCATCTACAATTGAGCATGTTGACTTCTTCTATGGTGTTGTTTTGTCTGTGGCTTCATCCTCAGTGTTATCATTAGGGAGGTCATCACTAGCATCAACTGTCATCTCCATCACTGTTGTCTGTCATCTCAGTTTAGCATAATCGACTTCAACCATGGCCCATCAGCGCCGTTCTCAAACCACGGCCCATCAGAGTCGTTCTCAATCATGGCCCATCAGAGTCGTTCTCAATGATGAACACAATTTTGACCTATATTTTGTTATGTTTTTAAGCATTCATTTTATGTTTTATTTTATTATTTTCGTGTTTTGGAAGGTATTTTTGTATTTTGTAGGTTTTTGGACTCTTGAAGAATATTGGATTGAAATAACACAAAAAGAGAGAAAATGGAGTAACAAAAGCCAGAAAATGTAAGGCTTACATACAAGACAAAAGAAACGCGCGCCTAGGCATGAAAAACCTGCGCCGCGGCGGGGAGGTTTCTGTTTTCTACCATGGAGCCAATATTCAACCCGCGCCGCGGCGGGCAAAAATCTGCGCAGAGGCGAGCGTGCCAAAACTGCCCAGAAACCCTAAAACGCGTATTTCACTTCATTCCTCCTATAAATACCACATTATACTTCTCCCAAACATAAGTCTTCACACCAAATTTCTTCCTTCCCTTAGCTGCTACTACAGCAAGGATTTTTCCACCCAAAATCAAGAGAAGACCCTTCATTGTTGAAGCTACTCCAAAGATTTAAGAAAGAGGATCAATCAAATTCAAGGATTTGGAGCTAGAGGATTCATTGGGGTATCTTTAGTTGCATATATTTTTCTTATCTGATTTTGTGGTTTGACTCCATGACTAAATTGATTGACACCAATTTAGTTATGGTTGGCTAATTTATGTAATTGTGATGTTAGTCTTACTTTCAATGATTGGAAGAACAATTTTGTAATTTAATTATATATGATTTGGATTTATTTCTTGTTCATGTTCTTATTATTTTCTGATTGTGAATTAATGATGGACCAAACCTTAGTTTGTAGTTAGAAAGAATATTTTAGAATTAGGCATTAGAAACGCTATCTTTGCTTAATTGTGCATTATGAACAAGAGCCTAAATTGATTGCATTGATTTGTGTTAGTATAGGTGGTTAGAATTATTTCCTTGAGCTAATTTTGATTGATTAGTTAATGATCCAGATCAAAGACGTTAATTAGTTGATCGTAGTGAAAATTGCCATTGATTTGAAATTTTCTAGGTTTAGCGGAAAAATCATTAAATCCAACTTTTAATTGAATGCTTAATTTGTTCTTTCCATGAATGGATAGCGAACTAAAATTCCCATTTACATCCATCATCCCCACTTTGGTTGTGATTACTTTTATTTGCACTTTATTTTAGTTACATAATTAATTTAGGAATTTACAGTCTTTTCTACAACCAGACAATTGTTAGAATGTTTAGGATTGTTTGTTCGACTAAATAAGAAAATAAATAACGTTTTAGAACCACCGTAATTCCTTGAGAAACGATCTTGGGAGTATACTTATCACTCATTACAAATGATTCGTGCACTTGCGAGCTTTTTTATAAAATACAAAATTTGACTATCAAGTTTTTGTGCATCACTCAACCACGGTCCATTAGCGCCATTCTTAGCCACAGTGTCGTTTGTCAATTTCACGACTGTGGGTATCGTCCGTTTTCACCACTGTCGCCTTCAAGGATTCACGACTGTTGATATCAGTCTCAATCTCAACCTCACTATTCAAGTTGGGCATGTGTGATATTTATGCTCCAATTTGTGGGGGAGAGTTAAAGACTGTCTTCTTGTCAATCTCACGACTTCGTAGCCGCATTTTTTAGAATGATCAACCGACTCACCGTCGTTTTCTAGAAAGGTCAACCGGCCTACCGTCATGTGTCGTCATCACCAATTCCAAATTGGCGTCTTCTTGTCAAGTTCATGTCTTCATAGCCGCGTTTTCTAAAATGATCAACCAACCCACCGTCATTTTCTAGAAAAGTCAACCGGCCAACAGTCATGTGTTGTCATCGTAGCCGCATTTTTTTGAAAGTTCAACCGACCCACCGTCGTTTTCTAAAAAGATCAACCGGCCACCTTTTTGCTTATTTTTATTTACATTGTCCAATCTGAACATAAATTATCTTTAGCTTGAGGGGGAGTGTTGAAATAGTTAGATATTAGATAATTATTATAATGTTTTTCTATTAGTTTAGAAGTCTTATTTACAGTTCTACTAGGATTAGGATTTTAGTTTATTATCACTATAAATATCAATGTAATACTTCAATATTAATATGAATGAGAATAAGATGTCTCTCTTTAATTTTCTTATTCTCCTATCTACCTATTTTGATTATGTTTATACAATTATTTTCGCTTCATAATTTAACTGTTACCTCTTCAGTACTGCAAATACATGAAATATCGAACTCACCAAGTCGCATTTGAACAAGTCCACTAGGTCAAACACAAGTAGGATCTACCACACACAATCGATCAAAACCTAAACCACAATAAACTCTAGTCTCTGATTGTCCCTTCAAATCTATTTCTAAAGGACAAATCATCACCGGAGAAAAATTCAAAACAATCCTCTCTAAGCACTCGCACAGTTACACCAATACCAATATCCAGATAGTTCTACACAAGAATTTTCATACTAATTATTGTCACTTAGTTGCTAAGTTAAAGCCAGCAAAATATAAACAAAGCAGAGTAGAAAACAAACAAATAACAAGATTCTGAATCGAGTTCGAAGAGGTCAAGAAGCCTCTCGGTGAGATCTTACTTCAAGCTTGCCCAACAACCACCCCATTATAGCGTCGTTGATGCCATCGAGAGCAAGGAAGGAGCACAACCGCCAGATTGAACATGAGAGACCAACTAGAATAGAGCTCGACCTTTTACCGAAAAGTACTAGAGATGAATAAGAAACTCTCACAACTCAAATCGTGAAAGCTAAACTCAAAACCTCTCATAGCTCAAATCGTAGAAACTTTAAACATATTAGAAATGGAATGGATTATTATGCACGAGAAATAATAAATGTGATAATCAATGATCACAGATCAAAGAGCTATGGCACCAAAGATGGATGGCAAAGATGAACAACGACTAAAGGAGATAAATCTATAAGATGAAAGCTTGTAGACTCACTATGATCGTGAAGATTATTAAGGACAATAGGAGGTGAATTGTGAAGATAAGCACTAAGAATCAAGCAAAAGTGCCAAAAAACTTGAGAAATTTGGAGGAATACTCATAATTGCTTTGAAATTTCATAAACCCTATAGGAGGTCTTGAGAGCTCTCACACACAAGCGTAATTCCTTAGATGAGTTAAATTAAGTTATGTACTGGACCTTTGTACTCTTGATGAAAGAAAAACATAGCAAACTTAAATAACATCACAAAGACAATAAATATAAAGATTTAATTACATATAACTATATTCTAATGTGTAATAATAAAACTATATGTGCAATATTATGTGTAATATCACAAATTTATCATAAAATAAAGTTAATTGCAAGACATGTAATATCACAAATTTATCCTAAAATAGATTTATGGCAATTTAATTTGTTGTTAGTGTTTGATTATTATTTTTTTCGGTTATCTAATGAAGGACATGTTTATTTATGTAAAAGGAAAATCTTCAGAGGCCAAAACGGAAAATTAAGAACACATTCAAGTAGGACAGGTGCAACTGTAAAACCTCAACGGTACTTTATATGATTGTCTGATTTAATCAGACCACCGATTAAAACTTACGAGAGTGTTATATGCTTAAATTATAAATTGAATATAAAATTAATAATGTAAAATGATAAAGTAATTATTCGATTTTTTATTAACATAATATTAATTAAATTATACTATGTAAATGAATGTATATATCAAATTGTGATAAAAATTGATAGTAAAACTTTAATGTCGTCAATATTTTCCAAGTATTTTTTTGCTGCTACTTTTGAAATGGTCTCGAAAAAGTAATAATAAATACAACGTTTATGTCGAAATTGTTGTCGTTAAAGCTCTCTGAGATTCTCAAATGTTCACCAAAAACACTATCAAAACATAATTACATTCCATAAACTATGGCCATTCTGGAAAGCTTGTAAACAGAATGAATTATGAGAGCACTTTTTTTCCTAAGGATATATATATATATTTTTTATAACAACAACATCCTTCTTTAGTGTCACAATTTAATTATTTCATGAATCACATGTCATAGTTGGTACTTGATGCGCTTGCTGTCTTTTGGAAAGCAATTTACACCCTTAAAAGAAGCGCACTAAATTTAGAGTACAAGAAAATCATTATTAACTGACCACTTTTACCCCTTTCCTTCTCAAACATAATAAATTTGGGATAATGATACTCAATGCTATATAGTTTACAACGAAATGTCTCATATTTTAGTTACAATTTGGAGTATGTAAGAATTATATTTATTTAAAAAAATATGAAATAATTATAATTTATTATTATCATGATAAAAATATATAATTTATTAATTTTATTTTTATAATTAATTATACTTTAATGTAATTAATATTAAATAAATTATTATTAATAAAAAATTATTATAATAATAACAATAAATTACGGTAATATTATCACCTTAAATTGGATAGAAAAGTTAAAATATATATATGTTATACCTACTTTTTTACTTACGATTAACATACTTTATTATATATTAATAATATTTTAACAAATGGTATAAAAAATATAGCTACCAAAGTGTTTGTAACATTTCTCTAATTTAGAATAAACTTTTACTTTACTTTCCACTTTCGTGAAATTAAGTATGTTTGTGTATATATATTGTTAGATATGTATATATTAATTGTGATTAGCTGTATATTAGGTATATATATATTTAGTTTAATTATAAGGATCTTATTTAATAACTTTCCTAAGTTAGAACCTAAGTTTTGTATATATATATGTGTATTACCTTTCAATGGTATAACAAGAAATTATTCAATTCAATCTTGAATAACATGGTATCAGAGCATTAGGGTTACAAAATTGGAATTTTTTTTCGTCCAAATTAGAGTTTGGTTTTGGGTAACACGAATCAGGTGTTAGTGTATTTTTGGGACCCAAGTTGGAACACTTTTTTCGAGTCAACATTTATTCTCACCGCCGGCACAGGGAGGAAGCCCAGCCGCCGATCAGCAAAACCCCAGAATCCGGCGACCAGACGAGCCGCGAGTGGCCCCCACGCGCCACCGCGAGTTTCTGCGTTCTTCCCACCCGTCGGCCATTTACCTCACCGCCGGCACAGGGAGGAAGCCCAGCCGCCGATCGGCAAAACCCCAGCATCCGGTGACCAGACGAGCCGCGAGTGGCCCCCACGCGCCACCGCGAGTTTTCGCGTTCTTCCCACGCGTCGGCGCGTGAAGGCGCGTTTCTGCCTGAAATTTTCTCCGGTCGACCTCGAGCGGCTCGCCGGCGTTCCCTTGTGTCATCTGTGGTGGTTCGGCACTCATTGGTTCAGGTTTGGGTTCTTCCAATTCGGGTTTTGGCCAATTTTGCGTTCTTGTTCGCTACCTTTTCTGTTCGCTGCTTTGTTGGATTTTGTTTGTTCGCTTGTCCGCTGTCTTGTTGTTTGTAGGAGTTATGACTGAAAAAAAATCTAGTGTTGTGACGGATATGGTGCCTGTAATGTCTAAAATCACGGACCATAAGCTCAATGGCTCGAATTATTTGAATTGGAGCAAGACCATTCGACTTTATTTGAGGAGTATTGATAAAGATAATCATTTGACTGACGATCCTCCTAACGATGATTCAAAGCAGACATGGCTTCGAGAAGATGCTCGTTTATTTCTGCAGATTCGAAACTCTATTGAGAGCGAGGTAATTGGCTTGATCAATCATTGTGAATTTGTTAAGGAATTGGTGGATTATTTGGATTTCTTATATTCTGGTAAAGGAAACCTTTCTCGCATGTATGAGGTATGCAAGGCATTTTACCGTGCAGACAAGCAAGATCAGTCTCTTACGAGTTATTTTATGGAATTTAAGAAGACTTATGAGGAGCTCAATAGTTTGATGCCTTTTAGTCCTGATGTGAAGGTTCAGCAATGCCAACGAGAGCAAATGGTTGTCATGAGTTTTCTTGCTGGTCTTCCCTCTGACTTTGAGACTGCTAAGTCACAGGTTCTTTCTGGTTCTGAGATCTCCTCTTTACAAGAAGTGTTTAGTCGAGTACTTCGTACAGAAGGCACTCCACCTGCTCAATTAAATGGTGCTTTGGTCAGCCGAAATAATAACTATGAGCCTGGAAGGTCAACCTATATGAGTGGAAACAAAGGAGGCGGCTCGCCAGGGTTTGAAACTCGACCACAAGATCCGGGAGGAATTATGTGTTACTATTGTCGCAAACCAGGACATACGAAACGTGACTGTAGAAAGCTTCAGTACAGAAATCAGAAAGGTCAATCGGCTCATATTGCATCCACCCATGATACCTTTGAAAAATCGGTTCTTATCTTTGCAGATGAATTTATCAAATTCTCACAGTATCAAGAATCACTAAAGTCTTCATCACCTTCTATCACTGCTATTGCTGATTCAGGTAAACCAAATGCGTGTCTTCTTTCTTCATCTTCCAAATGGGTTATTGATTCTGGTGCCACAGATCACATGACAGGTAATTCTAGTCTCTTTTCTACTCTTCAGCCACACACTTCCACCTCTACTGTTACCTTAGCCGATGGGTCACCATCTCGTGTTCTTGGATCTGGCACAATCACTCCTACTTCTTTGCTTCCTCTGTCGTCTGTCTTACATTTACCTAACTTATCATTTAATTTGATTTCTGTAAGTCAACTTACTCGCAATCTTAACTGTTGTATCTCATTCTTTCCTACTCATTGCTTATTTCAGGATCTTATGACGAAGAAGATTATTGGTAAAGGACATGAATTTGGAGGCCTTTACATTCTTGACACACCAATACCGAAATCTGTTGCTTGCTCTGGTGTAACCTCTCCCTTCGAGGCACATTGTAGACTGGGTCATCCATCTCTTCCTTTACTCAAGAAGCTTTGTCCTCAGTTTAGTAAGGTGTCTTCATTAGATTGTGAGTCTTGTCAGTTTGCAAAACATCATCGTCTTAGTTCGAGTCCAAGAGTTAATAAACGTGCTAGTGTTCCTTTTGAATTAATTCATTCTGATGTTTGGGGTCCTTGCCCTATTTTGTCTAAACCTGGATTTAAGTATTTTGTTACTTTTGTGGATGATTATTCTCGTGTAACTTGGTTATATTTAATGAAGAGTCGTTCTGAGTTGTTTTCTATTTTTTGTGCATTTTGTGCTGAGATTAAAACTCAATTTAATGTTTCAATTCGTACTTTGCGAAGTGATAATGCTAAAGAATATACATCTACTTTGTTTCAATCTTATATGGTTCAAAATGGCATGCTTCATGAAACTTCTTGTGTTGATACTCCATCTCAAAATGGAGTGGCTGAACGTAAGAACAGACATCTTCTTGAAACTGCACGTGCCTTGTTATTTCAAATGAATGTTTCTAAACTTTTTTGGGCTGATGCAGTTTCAACAGCATGTTTTCTTATTAATCGCATGCCCTCATCTGTTCTTCATGGTGAGATTCCTTACAACATCCTGTTTCCTAATAAGTCACTATTTTCGGTTGACCCTAAGATATTTGGTAGCACTTGTTTTGTTCGGGATGTTCGTCCGCATGTTACTAAATTAGATCCCAAGTCTTTGAAGTGTATCTTCCTTGGTTATTCTCATCTTCAAAAAGGTTATAGATGTTATTGTCCTAGTCTTAACAAATATCTTGTCTCAATTGATGTTACTTTCATGGAAGACACACCCTATTTTTCGTCTTCTTTGCCTTCCGCACGTCAGGGGGAGGATGATAATTTGTTAGTCTATTCTATCACTTCATTTGAACCTGTCTCGGATCCAGCTCCTGTCAAGCCTCCCATTATTCACGTCTACTCCAAACATAGACCTTCTGATTCATGTCCTGCACCTGCTCCTTCGTGTTTTTTGGGACCCAAGTTGGAACACTTTTTTCGAGTCAACATTTATTCTCACCGCCGGCACAGGGAGGAAGCCCAGCTGCCAATCAGCAAAACCCCAGAATCCGGCGACCAGACGAGCCGCGAGTGGCCCCCACGCGCCACTGCGAGTTTCTGCATTCTTCCCACGCGTCGGCCATTTACCTCACCGCCGGCACAGGGAGGAAGCTCAACCGCCGATCGGCAAAACCCCAGCATCCGGTGACCAGACGAGCCGCGAGTGGCCCCCACGCGCCACCGCGAGTTTTCGCGTTCTTCCCACGCGTCGGCGCGTGAAGGCGCGTTTCTGCCTGAAATTTTCTCCGGTCGACCTCGAGCGGCTCGCCGGCGTTCCCTTGTGTCATCTGTGGTGGTTCGGCACTCATTGGTTCAAGTTTGGGTTCTTCCAATTCGGGTTTTGGCCAATTTTGCGTTCTTGTTCGCTACCTTTTCTGTTCGCTGCTTTGTTGGATTTTGTTTGTTCGCTTGTCCGCTGTCTTGTTGTTTGTAGGAGTTATGACTGAAAAAAAATCTAGTGTTGTGACGGATATGGTGCCTGTAATGTCTAAAATCACGGACCATAAGCTCAATGGCTCGAATTATTTGGATTGGAGCAAGACCATTCGACTTTATTTGAGGAGTATTGATAAAGATAATCATTTGACTGACGATCCTCCTAACGATGATTCAAAGCAGACATGGCTTTGAGAAGATGCTCGTTTATTTCTGCAGATTCGAAACTCTATTGAGAGCGAGATAATTGGCTTGATCAATCATTGTGAATTTGTTAAGGAATTGGTGGATTATTTGGATTTCTTATATTCTGGTAAAGGAAACCTTTCTCGCATGTATGAGGTATGCAAGGCATTTTACCGTGCAGACAAGCAAGATCAGTCTCTTACGAGTTATTTTATGGAATTTAAGAAGACTTATGAGGAGCTCAATAGTTTGATGCCTTTTAGTCCTGATGTGAAGGTTCAGCAACGCCAACGAGAGCAAATGGCTGTCATGAGTTTTCTTGCTGGTCTTCCCTCTGACTTTGAGACTGCTAAGTCACAGGTTCTTTCTGGTTCTGAGATCTCCTCTTTACAAGAAGTGTTTAGTCGAGTACTTCGTACAGAAGGCACTCCACCTGCTCAATTAAATGGTGCTTTGGTCAGCCGAAATAATAACTATGAGCCTGGAAGGTCAACCTATATGAGTGGAAACAAAGGAGGCGGCTCGCCAGGGTTTGAAACTCGACCACAAGATCCGGGAGGAATTATGTGTTACTATTATCGCAAACTAGGACATACGAAACGTGACTGTAGAAAGCTTCAGTACAGAAATCAGAAAGGTCAATCGGCTCATATTGCATCCACCCATGATACCTCTGAAAAATCGGTTCTTATCTCTGCAGATGAATTTATCAAATTCTCACAGTATCAAGAATCACTAAAGTCTTCATCACCTTCTATCACTGTTATTGCTGATTCAGGTAAACCAAATGCGTGTCTTCTTTCTTCATCTTCCAAATGGGTTATTGATTCTAGTGCCACAGATCACATGACAGGTAATTCTAGTCTCTTTTCTACTCTTCAGCCACACACTTCCACCTCTACTGTTACCTTAGCCGATGGGTCACCATCTCGTGTTCTTGGATCTGGCACAATCACTCCTACTTCTTTGCTTCCTCTGTCGTCTGTCTTACATTTACCTAACTTATCATTTAATTTGATTTATGTAAGTCAACTTACTCGCAATCTTAACTGTTGTATCTCATTCTTTCCTACTCATTGCTTATTTCAGGATCTTATGACGAAGAAGATTATTGGTAAAGGACATGAATTTGGAGGCCTCTACATTCTTGACACACCAATACCGAAATCTGTTGCTTGCTCTGGTGTAACCTCTCCCTTCGAGGCACATTGTAGACTGGGTCATCCATCTCTTCCTTTACTCAAGAAGCTTTGTCCTCAGTTTAGTAAGGCGTCTTCATTAGATTGTGAGTCTTGTCAGTTTGCAAAACATCATCGTCTTAGTTCGAGTCCAAGAGTTAATAAACGTGCTAGTGTTCCTTTTGAATTAATTCATTCTGATGTTTGGGGTCCTTGCCCTATTTTGTCTAAACCTGGATTTAAGTATTTTGTTACTTTTGTGGATGATTATTCTCGTGTAACTTGGTTATATTTAATGAAGAGTCGTTCTAAGTTGTTTTCTATTTTTTGTGCATTTTATGCTGAGATTAAAACTCAATTTAATGTTTCAATTCGTACTTTGCGAAGTGATAATGCTAAAGAATATACATCTGCTTTGTTTCAATCTTATATGGTTCAAAATGGCATGCTTCATGAAACTTCTTGTGTTGATACTCCATCTCAAAATGGAGTGGCTGAACGTAAGAACAGACA
This sequence comes from Elaeagnus macrophylla, assembly GCA_029378325.1. Taxonomy (NCBI): domain Eukaryota; kingdom Viridiplantae; phylum Streptophyta; class Magnoliopsida; order Rosales; family Elaeagnaceae; genus Elaeagnus; species Elaeagnus macrophylla. Next base: position 14,993,314 of record CM055648.1, on the reverse strand, counting down.
TCTTCTTGAAACTGCACGTGCCTTGTTATTTCAAATGAATGTTTCTAAACCTTTTTGGGCTGATGCAGTTTCAACAGCATGTTTTCTTATTAATCGCATGCCCTCATCTGTTCTTCATGGTGAGATTCCTTACAACATCCTGTTTCCTAATAAGTCACTATTTTCGGTTGACCCTAAGATATTTGGTAGCACTTGTTTTGTTCGGGATGTTCGTCCGCATGTTACTAAATTAGATCCCAAGTCTTTGAAGTGTATCTTCCTTGGTTATTCTCGTCTTCAAAAAGGTTATAGATGTTATTGTCCTAGTCTTAACAAATATCTTGTCTCAATTGATGTTTCTTTCATGGAAGACACACCCTATTTTTCGTCTTCTTTGCCTTCCGCACGTCAGGGGGAGGATGATAATTTGTTAGTCTATTCTATCACTTCATTTGAACCTGTCTCGGATCCAGCTCCTGTCAAGCCTCCCATTATTCACGTCTACTCCAGACATAGACCTTCTGATTCATGTCCTGCACCTGCTCCTTCGTCTTCAGATCCAGTTATGAGCGATGATCTTCCTATTGCGTTACGCAAAGGTAAACGTCAATGTACTTATCCTATTTCCTCTTTTGTTTCTTATAACTGCTTGTCATCTTCCTCTTGCTCTTTTATTGCCTCTCTTGATTCTATTTCTATCCCTAAAACTGTTCACGAAGCCATATCTCACCCTGATTGGCATCATGCAATGATAGAGAAAATGAATGCTTTAGATGACAATGGTACTTGGGACTTGGTTGATTTACCTTCGAGAAAACGAGCTATAGGATGCAAATGGGTGTTCACAGTTAAGGTTAATCCGGATGGATCAGTTGCTCGATTAAAGGCCCGTCTTGTTGCTAAAGGATATGCTCAAACCTATGGAGTGGACTATTCTGACACTTTCTCTCCTGTTGCTAAATTGACTTCTGTTCGGTTGTTTATTTCTATGGCAGCTACTCATAATTGGCCTTTGCATCAACTAGATATCAAGAACGCTTTTCTTCATGGTGATCTTCAAGAGGAGGTGTATATGGAGCAACCTCCTGGTTTTGTTGCTCAGGGGGAGTCTGGGCGAGTTTGTCGTCTCCGCAAATCTCTGTATGGTTTGAAACAGAGTCCTCGTGCTTGGTTTGAAAAATTTAGTCAAGCTATAGAAACGTTTGGTATGATGAAAAGCAAGTCTGATCATTCTGTGTTCTACAAACAATCAGAAGCTGGTATCATTCTTTTAGTTGTGTATGTGGATGACATTGTTATTACTGGAAGTGATACTACGGGAATTTCATCTCTTAAGTCTTTCTTGCATACTCAATTTCACACGAAAGATTTGGGAATGCTAAAGTATTTCTTGGGTGTTGAAGTCACAAGGAGTAAAAAAGGTATCTTTCTATCTCAGAGAAAATACGTTCTTGACTTATTAACTGAGACAGGAAAATTAGGAGCAAAGCCTTGTAGTGCTCCAATGAATCCGAACATCCACCTTACAGGAGATGGGCAACTATTTAAAGATGCTGAGAGATATCGAAGGTTGGTTGGAAAGCTGAATTACCTTACCGTGACTCGTCCAGACATTGCATATTCAGTCAGTGTTGTTAGTCAATTTATGTCATCTCCAACAGTTCACCATTGGGCAGCGTTAGAGCAAATTTTGTGTTACTTGAAAGGAGCACCTGGACGTGGTATCTTGTATGCAAATCATGGGCACACTCATATTGAATGTTTTTCAGATGCAGATTGGGCAGGTTCCAAAGTGGATAGAAGATCCACATCAGGCTATTGTATTTTTGTTGGAGGAAATTTGGTCTCATGGAAGAGTAAGAAGCAGAATGTGGTATCACGATCGAGTGCAGAGTCAGAATATAGAGCTATGGCACAGTCTACGTGTGAGATAATGTGGATATACCAGCTTTTGAATGAAGTAGGTCTTAAAACTTCAGTACCAGCAAGATTGTGGTGTGATAACCAAGCTGCTCTTCATATTGCTTCTAATCCTGTATTTCATGAGCGAACTAAACACATTGAAATTGATTGTCATTTCGTCCGCGAGAAAATTCAACAAGGTTTAATTTCTACAGGATATGTGAAGACTGGAGAACAACTAGGAGATATCTTCACGAAAGCTTTAAATGGGGTTCGGGTTGATTATCTTTGTAACAAGTTAGGCATGATTAATATCTATGCTCCAACTTGAGGGGGAGTGTTAGATATGTATATATTAATTGTGATTAGCTGTATATTAGGTATATATATATTTAGTTTAATTATAGGGATCCTATTTAATAACTTTCCTAAGTTAGAACCTAAGTTTTGTATATATATATGTGTATTACCTTTCAATGGTATAACAAGAAATTATTCAATTCAATCTTGAATAACATATATAAAAGATCATGAAATAATTTATTATACAAATTTTTTATACTATTTGTTTTAAGGGTTGAAATTTATGATAATATATTTATTTTATTTTTTTTCTCCCATTTTTCTTAAATTTTAATCATTATAAAATAATAATATAAAAAATTAAATAATAAATAAAAGACTAGTAATTATATATATTAAAATGCCCTACTGTATATTTTGATCTACGGACTCAAAGCAAATATGGGTAGTGGGACCCTGTTTTTGCCTTTTTCTTCTCTTCCTTTATGTTTTTATGTGGAATAAATAGTTTTTGGTAATTGGGGTATTAGTTTGCAACCACTCAAATAATGTGGTGGATCACATCTCTATATATATAACATAATGCCTGGCTACTTAAAAAAGAAAGGACTGAATCTTCAACACCCACTAATAATCCCAACAATGAAGGAATCAGGTCCACTATAGCTGGCAAAAGAGAAAAACTTCACAAACTATACAAACACAAGAAGAAGAAAAAAAAACAGATCTAACAACACGTCAGACCTTAAAAATAAAAAAAAATTACTATCCCCAATAAATTTATGACTATAACAAATGAAATGACAAAATTTTATTGGCTCAAATAAAATTTACATAAGTTTTGTTAATTTAGTAGCCAATATTATTATGCCATATCATTTATAATATCATAAATCACAAATTTTATGAGATCTAACAATAGTCGTTCCAAAACTAACAAGAACTATTGAATAAACAATTAAATTAAATCTTTAAAAATTAAATAAAAATGGTATATTTATTAATTTATTTGGATGCATGTGGGTTTCACTACGAACGTCCAGCTCCAATTGTTTTGCGCTCGAAGTCTTTGATGGTATTGGCCGAATTCTTCATCTTGTCATCATAAACGTAAGGAAGCTTCTGATACCATGTTGTAGTGCGTTTGGCCGATTCTGGCAACCTCTCTCTACAAGGCTCGCCCAAAACATTAATGGAGTTGTGATAGTGATAATAACGAATCTTAGTCTCTGTCTTGTGAAGTGTTTTTCCAATCACATTCTCCGACATGTGTACTCCTGTTGCGTACGCATTCTTTGCCTGTATTGCGTATTTTCGATCCCTTCTAATTTTAGTTCGAGAATCCCTGAACACTAATTTCTCAAACCCCCATTGCCTACAAATCGAAGCCAAATGCTTAATTGGGTTCTCTTAAAATCGAAAAAAGAAAGCAACTTTATAACTAATTGCAAATTCGGATCACCATATGAGATGAGACAAGCCAAAAATTGGAAAGTTGAAAGTTGAAAAAAAAAAAAAAAAAAAAAGTTACCTTGACTGTTCTTGAGATGAATCATTGAGGCAGAGCACACTAGACATTGGATTCTGTTCAATAGTGAACTGGGTATAGGCTGAGAACTCATTCAATACTGATTCCAATGTATTCTCATGGGGCAAAAATATGTACTCGTCAACATCAAAATAGAATGTCCAATTTGCAGCAAATCGATAGCGGTGTAGACAGTCATTGACCACCAAGAACTGATTATAGTAATAGCCATCATACTCAGCCTGAGCTCTGATGTCTTGAATCGTGGCTCTCCCTAATCGAACCCATGGCTCAAGTACAGCCTTCACCTCCGGCGAAATTCCACCGGCGTCATGGAACACAAAATGCGACATGGGTCCGAAGAACCAAGCATGATAAGCCATCCATTCTCTAATTCTAGTAGCACTGAGATCCCCATAAAGAGAAGACCCACAATATACATACTCATACTGATAAGGTGGATGGTACTTTGATTCATTATAAGACCCAGGAGCTTCCTCTAAAGCCACGAATTTCTCGAACTTTCTAAAAGATTCTCCATAGTACGCCTTTATAGTAAGCTTCCCACCAGAGTTATCCAGATTAGGATTAACGGGAAAAGTGCAATTCACGACAACAACAGTATAAACTCGACCATAACCCCAATCTGGAAGAATTTTACTACCCAAAGATCTAACGGAAGACCCATTATTAGAGATCCACTCACATTTGAACCAGGGTTTACCGAAGACATGAATAGGCTTAGAAGCTAGACCCACAACAGCAAAAGAATTAGGACCGCCACGGTAAGCACCCATTTGAACAAAGAGAGCCGCGGCGTTACCATATGCTTGAAAAACCCTTTTATTTGGGTCGACTATTGGGATAGTTCTGGGAGTAGAAAGTTTTTGAGAAGGAACTGGGTTTGTGACATTTGGCAAGGTGGTATTGGTGGGGATTGCAAAGGCAGTAGTAGTTGTTGTGGTGGTAGTGGTGGTGAGTACAGAGGCAGAACAAGGACGAGCAGTGGAGAGAAGGTTTTGGTAGTAAGGAGGGAGATTCCAAATGAGAAAGACGAAGGTGAGAGCAAGAAATGTGATGACAAGAGGCTTGGTTTCAAAACAACCACCAACTAGTTTGCCCATTGACCCACCGGGTAAGGAGACTATTGGGCTGTCCTTCTTCATTTGGGATTTGCTCTCTGTTACTGTCGGCATTAGATATAGCTGAGTATAGTGATGGTGGTGTCGAAGTTCTGAAGGTGATGTTATGGATGGTGTTGAGCGTTTTTGTATAGTGTTTTTGTTATGATTAAGGCAATGAAACGGGAAAGAAAATCAACAGAGCCCATTTTGGGTCAGAACCACGCCATGTCTAGGGTCTGATTTTGCTTTGAAAAACAGAATGGACAGACTGGGTTGTGTGGCTTTCTCGCTAGCTAAGACACATATCGCAGTGGGTCGGGAAATGTAATTGGGTTTGGATCTGATCAAAATTACGATGATGACACTGCATCCATAATTGAATAACAAAAAAAAAAAGAGCATATTCGCCTTTTATTTTGACACAACGACTACTCACGTTGAGGAAAACAAACCACATAACTAATACTCGTGATAAAAAAATCATCATTTAACTTTCAATAATTATTGATTTTTGTCGCTTGACTTTTCGGTGACTAAAAATATAAAAATTGATTCTAAACAAAATGTAAAAATTGATTAACACGCGTTAATTTTTTTTTTTTAACCGAAAAAAAAAAAAAGACTTTAAAGACAAAAAAAAAAAAAAAAAAAACGTCCGCTATATTCCATCCTTTAAATAACCATGACTTCATAAAAATATTTTATTAGTAATAATTTTATAGGTATTTTGTTAATACTTTTATTATTATTATTTTAGTATACATTTTTATTAAAAAAAATTAGTAGTATTTTAAAGGGTAGGAAATTTTAATGGTCATTTTCTTTTATAAAAAGATACATTTTAGTATTTTATTTATATTTTGTATTACTTTAATCTTTTTTTTTTTTTTCTTTTTATAAAAGTGATCTCATTGGTTCTTTTTTCATTATATATGGCTTTACAAATCTTTGTTAAGTATTTGTAAGGTTTTACAAAAATAACTTATTATTTATAACATTTTATTAGTTCAATTAAAAATTCTTTTAATTGTTGGGTTAATTTTATTTGTTTCATATTAATTTTTTTCTTAACTAGAGTGTTAATTTTATTAATTATTCTTTATAATATTTAAATAATTTATTTTTCTTGTTGTATTAGGTTGGATAAATGTAATTTTAAAATTTATTTAATTTTTTTATTGGCTCTGATACCAAAATTTTCTACAGCATTTTGATTTTCATAATTTTTTCGTTTTTAAAGTTTAATAGACTGAATTTAGAAATATTTTTTATTAAGGATATTTTTTATATTTTCTTAAAAAAAAAATAACTTGTGCTATCATTTTTTTATAAGAAGAGAACTTATATGGTCCTTTTCTCATAAGAAAATAATTTAAATATTGAAAAAAAATAGATAGAAGACTAAACTGCTTTTTTTCAAAGAAGTAGAAGACCTCTAGAGCATTTTTTCCTATTTTAAAAATATCTCAATTATTCAATAGGTACTTATTTGATCAAAAATTAAATATATGCACACAAAAATTGAGAGGTATTTTAATAATTTAAATTTTTTATTATTATATTAACTACTTTCTCCTTCTATTCTTTCTTTCTTTCTTTCTTTCTTTCTTTTTTTTTTTTTTTTTTATCTCTTTCTCATTCTCCTATTGGATTTAAAATTTATGGTTTGAATTTAGTGTTTAGTGCTTATGATTCATTGTATATGATTTAAAGTTTAGGGTTTATTACTTAGGATTTATATTTTATGATTATGATTTACCATTTAGTAGAAAAGATGAAAAAGTGAAATAAATAAAATGATTGTATTGCCCTTCAATATTTTATGCATAACAATTGTTTTAACTAAATGTATATCTTTTGAATAATTAGGGTGCGTTGAAGCTATTATTAAAGAACTTGAACTATAGTGAGCATCAACACAACAATATGGGTTCCAAAGAGGTAATAGTTCCATAACACTCAATATAATTAATTATATGATGCAATTGACAATTTTATAAAATTTTGTTATGATAATGCAATATCATTATACAATATTTATTGAAATCATAAATGATGCCTAATTTTTGTGGTTTATTTAGTTGTCAACAATTGGCCTTTGAAAGGGCTTAAGATTAAAAGGAACTGTCCCATGTTATATATCTTCTATATTCTTTGAAGATGATGTTATTTTTTTTTTTTGTGAGAAGCTACTGAAGCCAATTGTAGATTCATGATGGAATGTATCTCTAGATATTGTAGTGATTCTGTGCAGCTGGTGAATTACACTAGGAGGATTAGCGTTTTGTTTAGTAAAAGCATGAGTTTGGAAGCTCAAAGTAGCTTAGCTGATGTGTTGCAAGTTTATATAGTTCAAAATGTAGGCAACTATCTCGGGTCGCCTACTGCTTCAAGAAAAAAAAAATAGTTAATATATGGAAGGCCAAACTACTACATACTGGGGTGAAGAAGTTATTCTGAAAGTTGTTGCACAGGCACTCCCAAGTTATGTCATGAGTGTTTTAAAAGGTTTTGTAAAAGATTGATGTCCATTATTATGCAATTATATGATGGCCTAGGAGTGAGAAAAGTAAAAGAATTGCTTTGTGCTCCAAAGATAAAATGGCCAGAAGGAAGGACCAAGGTGAGTTGGGTACGTTTAGGGATTTGGAAACTTTCAACTTGGCTATGTTGGCAAAACAAGCCTGCAGTTTGTTATGTAGACCTGGGAGCTTATAATGTGCAAGGGTGTTGAAAGGCTGTATTACCCAACTTCTGAATTTTTTCAGCTAAATGCTCTTATGTGGGTTTTTTGGTATTGAAAAAGTTTGTATCAGGGTCTAATGATTGTTAAAGAGAATTGTGTTCGGAGTATTGGTAATGGTAGGCATGTGAATATTTGGGAATACAGTTGGTTGCCTAAGGTTTGTTTGGTAGAGTTTGTTTGCCATCTTATGCTTCACAATGAGCAGGGTTGGAAGGTTGATGCTATTCAGTCTATTTTTCCTCCATGGATAGCAAATGAAATTACTTGTGATTCCCTCATCTCAGCACCCTGGCAAAGATAGAATGGTGTGGAGGCATCACAGTCTCAAAGTTCGTTTTGGAAGAGGCTATGTTGATCGATGTTACCTCCTAAGATTAAACTGTTTGTATGGAAGGTGGTAGGGAATTATGTTCAATTTGTATGGAGGCTAATGAGACTATTGAGCACTTATTTCTTGGTTGTTAGTGGAGTGTGCGTGCTTGGTTTCTTTTATGGACTGTTTTTTATCCTTAGATGGTGAATGTATCTAATTTTAGGGGATGGTTTCAATTTAGATTTGAAGAAGCACTTGGACACCTTGATGGTGATGAGGAGGTCCTTGGGATTTTGTGCTTGTTGCTATGGAGTCTATGGTTAGGAATAAATAAATGTACTTACGAAAAACTAACTCCTAATCATGTTGAGATTTCTATTATGTCAAGGAAGCTATCTATATAAATATGGATGTGAATAGGAAGTGAAATGGGAGTTTAGGTAATGTGGTACATGTACCTAATGTATCTAATCATTGGATGGTCCCTGAAGTTGGTTGGGTAAAGATAAATTGTGATGGTTCTAATAAGAAGGATGAAGTTTATGGTGCTATAGGGGTGAAGCTTAAGGTAAGAGATGCTAATGAGAATATGTTGAAGGTGGTTGCAGAAGATGATGTGTGCTTTAACGGTATGTTTGTTACACTATATTAAATACTTTGATCGTATAATTTATAAATAATTATACGTTTGTTTGTAAAATCAAACCGTATCGTACAATATAAAAATAGTACGATTATGTAGAAATTTTGTAAGATTAAGAGGTGTGGGTCTAAATCGTACTGAACAATTAACTTAATCTGTCTAAATTTTTAATTATAAAATTATATGTCTTAATTTTTTCTTTTATCTCAAATTAAAAATATTTTTTTATTTTTAAAAATATAAAAATAAATTAAATACTAATTTAAATAAATTTTATAATAAAAAACTATTTTAAATATAAATCATTTCGTAAAATATATATAATCAATTTAATCCAACTATATTATACAGCATTTCACCAAATATTATACAAATTAATTATAATACAATTAAATATATTTCAGTCTAATACTATTATACTTAACATATTTAATACGGTACACCAAACATGCCGTAAATGTATAACATGTGGAGTTATTAGCAGTCCTCTGTGGGTTGGAAGCTGCTGCATGTGCTTGAAGGATGGCCGAGAGACTCGCCTGTGGAAACTGACTCTGTTAGCTGGATAGCTGAAGAGGATCAAACTGATTTTGTATAACTTATTTTGCATGTATTTTGAGATTTATTCCTCTTTTCGCTATGCAAATACAGTGGGTATGTAGATAGCATAATAGAGCTGCTGATTTGTTAACTAAGGATTGTATGGGTTGTGAGGAGGATGGAGTGTGTAATTTGGAGGATGTTCCTAGCTCTGTTTGGCAGGTTGTTATGAGAGAGCAGATTGCTGTGTAATTCTATTTTTTGGATGAAAAAGTTTATTGCACTCTTATGACCAACAAAAAGAAATGGCCTTTTGACCTCCCCATTTTCATGTGAATGCTCTAATTATCTTATCTAGCAATCAAGCCATTTGCAAGTTTACAACTGGTGCTTACACGTTACTTCGTATTTGGCAATAAGGAAATAAAATAAAATAATCGAACCCACTCCTATCTCATTCCTATGAATAGGAAAATTGTTCCTCAATATTTCAATTGTTAAATTAATTTGATGAAAACAAAAATATTGGACTAGATTTATTAAATTTAGAGTTGCGTAAATAAGAAAATTATGGATTAAATTTTAATATTTTAAATAACTTAATAACTAAGTAAAAAAAATAAACATTTTTCTAACAAAGAACATAAATTTTATAAAGCAAAATTTCATATAATTTACAAATTTTTGAACTAAATTGTAAAATTTAAAAATTTGAGGACTTAAGTGTAAATTTAATTAAAGTTTAGGAACCAATGATATAATTTAGCTCTAAAATATTCATGATAATTAGCATTTTTTTTTTTATTTATTTCATTGATACATGAGCTTTCACTAAACATGTAAAATTCTAAATGCACAAAGTGAAAAGGATTGTGAAATTCATGGTAAAAAATATAAATTCTGAAATTAAAGAAACTGCGAAACTTAATAAACTAAAAAGGGCAGAGGAATGTTTTTATGACTTTGTACATCTAATTATTTTTACATGTTATCCTGAATTAATTAATATCTTTTTTATTTATTTATTTATTTATTTATTAATTCATGTTTCTTATTTACTTTTAAAAAATAAAATATTGCTATGATGAAAATAGTTTAATTATTTAAGCACAATAACAATATCAAATTAACTCTAAATAAATTTATACATCTTAAAAAGTTCTTCGTTCTATCTTACATAAATATTTACATTATTAAAAAAAAATTAAGGATAAAAATTATACCACTACTTATAGCTTATTATTGTAATCGTTATTTTAATTATTATCTTAAACTTTTAATATAAAAAATGTAAGGAATTGTTTCTAAAATCTATTATTATTATTACCTCTTTTAGAGGGAGTTTAGCATTTTAAAAGAAAAATACATTATTATCTTTTACTTTTGCATATATTAAACATTAATTTGTCATCCATCAAACTTTGTTAATTATGTAATTCATGTTAAATCATCTTAAAATTAAAGACTTAAATTTAATTAAATTTTTATCTAACTTAATTTCAATAAATAATGAGAGTTTTCAATTTATTATTATATTTTATTATTGACAATAAATTCTCATTATTTACTTAAAATGTGTAAAAAATGTATGTTGTATTTTTTGATTCCTTACACAAATATCATAAAAGTTTAAGCTTATTATATTATTATTATTATTATTATTATAAAATAAAGGTATAAGTTTTCTTTTTTATTTATATTTTGGTAAAAATCATTATAATAAAAAAATATATCTCTAGATGTACATAAAACTTAATTGGTTGTATTGTTATAATATGAAAATTATTATTTTCATAGAAAAAAGTAATGCAAGAGTAATTAAAATTAAATTAAAAAATAGTATAAAATAATACTCTTAAAACTTGCAATAACAAAAATGTTACCCTTAATATAATTATATTGATTGGGATCTAATTGGACAAAATTCAACATTTGAAATGGTTTCTCAATGTGAAATGATAGATTTGACTTTTTTTAATGGTAAAATTATACAAGCTAGATAGAAAAATAACATTTTTGTGATTATAAATTTTAAAGTATTATTTTTGTTATTTTTCTTTAAAAACAAAAAATTTACTTTGCAATTTAGAACTTGAATACTTTAAAAATTAGAACTACCCTTTATATAATTACAGTTATAATAATTTTTAAATAATTTTAAATTTAACATTTATTTATCAGTTAAAATTGAGTATAAATAGAGACTATAAAATTATAATATGCATTTATAGGAATATGTAAAGCATTATTAAAACAACTCCATAATATAAAATTTTCAATTAGTACTACTATTTATGTTTGAATATTTAATTATCATTAATGACATTAAATTCTTATTATTTAATTGGGATGTTAAATTTATACATTAATTATCAAAAATAAAAATTTTGTTAAACATGGGCAATATTTTGCATGCTATTACTTACATGAATTGATTATTTACGGCGCACATGCTTACATTTACCTTCAAAGATAAAAATAAATATAATTATATTGAAATACAAGGTATATTGTTTGCGTATGGGATGTTAATCTTGTATTTTTATACTGATTTAAGCATGAAGCTTCTTAAAAGCATTGAACTACAAGAATTTTTTTTTTTTTTTTTTCATTTTTTCCCTTTTCTACTACTAATGTTTTTTGTTCTTTTTAACTCTCTCTCTCTCTCTCTCTCTCTCTCTCTCTCTCACACACACACACATATATATATAAATTTTTTTAATTAATTTATGGCATAATTTCTAAATGATTTAAATTCATCTCAAATTGCTTTTGTATTCAAAATTTTGCAAGTTTTCTCTATCTATAATACTATAGATAATTTATTCCTATTTTCTTTTACTAATTCGTTCACCAAAGAATTTTAAACTTATATAATTGCTTATTTTGCAAAATTACCTCTATTTGTAAGAATTTTTTTTTATTTTAATTAGTGATCTAAATTTTTTTTAAATGATTAATGATTTTTTAATATGATAGTAGAGTTGATAATTTGTATATTCATGTATTTATTTTAATATGCATCTACATTGCATTCTTAATGGATAATTGAGGGTGAATGTTACATTAAATTATTTATTCTCATAAGATAATTTGTTGTTTGAGGCATTATAAACCACTAACTTCATCCTTTTGACTAAATGAAATATGCATAAATTATTTTTATATGTATTAATACATGAAGTAACAACTCATGTATTTATTGCTTACTATTCATTACTACCCATTTGATAATAAAACTGTTCAAATTTATGATTAATAATATTTTTTTTCATTATTTTAATTTTTCCCATATTTAATATATGCCATAAAGTCAAACAATGCATATTGTCATATTTTCAAATTTTATTTACTTTATATGATTTCACTAACTTATTTTTATATGAGAACAATATGGTTAATTAATTATATAATTTATAATTATAACTCATACTTTTAATTTAAATTATGTATATATTTTAATTATTTATCTAACTATATTTTAATCATAAGTTTTAAATTATCAACAATTTTTATGGCGAAGTGTCTTAATATTTAAAATGATAAAATTTTGCTTGTACTTGTACTTTTGATATTAAGCTACTTGTACTTTTAATTTTTCATTAGATATTAATTTGTGGGCTTGATTATATTTAATAATAATAATGAGTTCCATCATTTAACATGTTTAAACTTTTCTTCTTCTTTTTTTCTTTCTTTTTTTTTTTTTTTTGTGGGTGTGGTTTTTTCCATTAAAAATATTATGTTTTTCAATGGATATTTTATTTTTTATAATTAAAATTTCATTTCACTTTTATTTTAGTTAAAAATAATCACAAAAATTACAAGATAAAATGCACTTAATTTTGATAAGTATATTTTTAATCTATTTATTCAACATTTAATTAAGAAAAATTCATAATTAAATATTAATATAATTTTATATAGTATAATATATTGGAAAATTATCAAAAATATCACCCCTAAAATTTATAGTAACAAAACTAACACCTCAATAATATTGAACGTTTAATATTCAAATTGAACGTTCAATATTCAATTTGAACGTAAAATATTCAATTTGAACGTAAAATATTGAACGTTCAATATTAAACGAGTCTAAATTATCGTCGTTTAATTCTAATTGGATGGATGTTCAAAGAAAAATAACACATTAGTCATTTTTTTAATTGTGAAAATATAAATTTGAACACAAGGGGTGCTAGTTTTGTTATTAAAAATTTTAAAGGGTGTTAATTTTATTATTCTCTTAATATATTTTATTTATGGTTATTACATATGATCACAATTTATTGTATTTCTTTTCTTTCATTACAATCTTTTAAATTAAGCTTGTAAGTGCATATTTTTGTCGAAGTGAGTTTATATTTTGAAAAAGAAATTACTATTATATCCTTAGTAGTTTTCAATGGACACTTTAAAGTTGGACATGTCATTGTATAATTCGTTGCAATTTTACTTGCATCTTAATTTAATTAAATGAGGTTATTTTTATTTGGATGCATTATATTTAATTAATTACACTTATAAATTTATAAAAACGTGCCTATAAATAAATTTTTTTGTTCATTTATCATCAAATAAATTTAGTGTATTTAAATATGATTTAATTAATTACATTTATTTAACGTTTAATTATAATTTATTTATTTTAGGATGGAGTGTCAGATTAATCTACTAATTTGACTACTAGTATACTTTAATTTATTATATTTTACATGATATCTTAAAAGTTCATTATTTTTTAAAATAATACACTATCAATCAAATCGTTAACTTTTTATTTAAATTTTTATTAAAATAAACAAAATTGACGTATAGAGGAAGGGATTATGAAATTAAAAAAATTATATGAGAATATTTTTGTCAATTAATAAATTTGTAAATTAGAAAACAAACTTTTAGGCTCAAAGAAATTCTACGTTCCCTAATTAATTTATGTTACATTCTCCAAGAAATTCAAATTTTTAAATGAATGGGTTATTAAAACCTTGCTCAAAGCAACCGCTGTAAACAATCTTCATCATACCTGTAATTCCAATAAAATCTCAAGCCCTATTATTTTACACATATCCAAATTTACCCAAATAGTAAAAATGGCTATCTTTAATAAAAAGGTATTTACTGTTAAATTCTTCTATAACTATTAATAATTACTCAAAATATATTGAAACAAAATTATTTGCTATAATGAAATTTATTTTTTATATTATATTATATGACAAATAACTTTTATCAACGTTGAAAAAAGAAAACATATTTTATAAAATAAAAATATGTTTTGGAAATAATTTAAAAACAAACGATTTATAAAAATAAAAGAATATTAAGTTTAAATCTTAATATATAATTAAATATATTGTCCTTTTTAAATAAATAAAAAGATAATAATTGTCTCAAATCAAATATTATAATTGTTAAAGTTAATAGAAATATAAATGATGGACTGATTGTGTATTAATTTTGAAAGCTCATTAATGTCTAGAATATTATATAAAATGTAATGAATTAAAGTGTACCATTAATTTAATTTAATAAATTTTATTAATATTTTGCTCTTTATTTGATTTAAATTACATGAGAACTCAAGAGTCATATAGGTTACAATTAGAAATCATCAAAATCTCTTCCTATGAATAAAGGACTAGTTCTCTCCGACCATCAAATCAATTCACAATGTTATTAAATTTAGTTGTAAGTATTTGCCTCCTTTTACGTTTTTTAAAATATATAAAAAAAAAAAAAAAAAGCATTTCATTCAGTTATAGGAGCACTCCATTGCCATTTAGGTTTCATAATTTTATTTATTTGACATTTTTTAACTCCCAAAGGTAGGGGTGTCAAAAAGGATGGGCCGGCCCGGCCCGGCACGGCCCGGCCCGTCAAATTAGCGTGCCGTGCCGGCCCGGCCCTTGGCTCGTTAATTAGCGTGCCGTGCCGGCCCTTGGCCCTTATATGGGCCGTGCCGTGCCTCAGTTCTTGGCCCGTGGGCCTTAACGTGCCGTGCCGTGCCCGGCCCGTTAGGCTGTCTTAATGGGCCGGCATGGCCCGTGAGCCCTTTATTTCATTTTTTTATATATATTTTTTTAAATTAATTTTTAAAATAATAAAATTTTGCTTGCCGTGCCGTGCCGTGCCGGCCCGGCCCATGGCCCTCCAAGCCCGTTAAGGACCGAGGGCCATGGGCCGTGCCGTGCTACTTATTTTGGCTAACGGGCCGTGCCGTGCCGTGCCGAATTTTTGGTGGGCCGTGCCGTGCCGGCCCGATGGGCCAACAGGCCTAATGTTTAACGGGCCGTGCCGTGCCGTGCCGGCCCGTTTGACACCCCTACCCAAAGGTATTATTTGTCAAATGCTTATTTGTTGACTTTTTAGTGTATATTAAAATAATGCATATAAAAAATGATAATATTATATAAATTTGAAACAATTTTTGCACCTACACTTCCTATATTGTACAGTGTCAGAAACTACTTTAAAAACTTATTCATTTTTTCTCGATAATATTAGCATGCAATGTAATATAAAATGTGTGGGTGCAAACATGCATAAGTTTAAGTTTGAGTCCTTAGCAAAAGTTTAATGATGTAAATTTATCAATTAACTTCTTCATGATAGTTCAATCTCGTCATCTTCCCTCATTAACCTAATTTCCATTTTTTTTTTCATTTCTAGAGATATAAAGTAGGTTATTTTATTTCATCTTATCTCATCTTATATCTCCATCTTTTTTAGTTTTAATGTTCTTAAAATGAGCTCATGATACAATATTATGACATTTTATTTAAATATCATCTAATCTCATTTCATTTTATTTAGATTGTATTACTAATGAACCTAACTTTAAATTTATATTATATTATTTTTTTTTATTAAATTCACATTATAAATAATCATATATCATATTTTTCAATATTTTCATATTTTTACTTCTTATTTAGATCCATTAGGAACAAATGTAATATCTTAATTAGTAATGTATTATTACCGTATCATTTCATTAAACATTAAGTGAAACGAGATGAGATGAGTTTTAAAAATTAATAAATTATACTCTAAATTTTATTAATATTTTATTTTAACTTACATATTGATTCATTTTATTCTAGGAAAATACAATATACATAACCCTGTAAATATATATGAGTTTGTGTATAGGTACGCGAGTTTGTTATTATTATTAAAAAAAAAAATTTACTTTTAATTGTTCTAGGCAAACCAAATATTTGTGTTTGGAAAATCAGAGAGAGGTATAGAGAAAAAAAAAATGCGAAGTAGAAAAATCTCATCACATCAAATAAACTTAATTAATTTAGAACATACCATCTTGATATTTCTCTATTTATTTATTTATATCTAATATTTATATTTAAAGATATTAAAATAAATTAGCATCAGAGATTATTATTAATTTTTTTTAATAATTATTATATGTTTTTGTAACACCCCAATAAATTGATTATTAAATTAACCCAAAAAATCATATTTATTACCAATAATAAATTGAAATAATATAATCCATAAACATAATTATTCAACAAAACATCCGGAACAAAACCACTTGATTGAAACTTAAAACTAAGAGTCGTAGTTGCTCATTATTTAATTAAATAGAAACCTGATAACAAAAGTTTAAGTTCCTAAGGGGACCCTTAAAAACTTGAAAATGTGTGAAATCCTCCTCATGTATTACCTGAAAGATGTAAGTAAATATTGGGGTGAGTGATACCACTCAATAAGCAAACTTCATCATACATGAAATAATAAGCATACACATCAACAACCATTTAACATCATGTCATACTCTAGTTATACATGATCATGAAAATGAATATGTAAAAAGTGGTCATTATCCAATCAAAACTTTATTTTTCTCAATGCAATTTTTCTTTACAATTTTTCTTTTTATAAAATGCCTTGACTTCTCGTAACAATTGTGGAGCCAAAACAATACGTCACCCGTCAGTGACCCAATTCAAATAAATCACCCGTCGGTGATTGGCACGCATGAAGGGTAAGTACAAATGAGCCAAATATCGAAGGGACATAATTGGAATTCCATAACAAATTCTCACATGCACAAATACGTCCATACCCAATGGTAAGGAACCAAATGCCCCCGGATATCCTAAGTAGGTTAGGGACACGTCCCTCATACGGCTCAAACAAATACAATATGCTCCCATTCAAAGTCAAATCATAACGATCGTCAAAGGCATTCTATCAAAACACTTTTCACAAAAACGTGTTTGCTTTAATAAAATAAAAGCCTTTTTGATATATAAAAAAAAAACTTTAACATTCATGTATGCAAATATGCACATGACAAACACATATTTATGCAATTGACCTTACACACATGAACCATTAATATGAATTATATCTATAATAACAAGCTTAGCATGTAATAAAGTGATACAAGCATACAAACAAAATAATCAGACCACTTAATATTTCAAGTATAATGAGTTTACTTACCTCAACGTAGCAACTCAAGCAAAAGTCTAGACCAGCAAAGAAAGTATTTTTCTGTACTCTTAGCCTATTTCAAAATCAAAGAACAACTAAATTATTATTGTTTATTTATTTTATATTTTTTTTGTAAAGTTTCAAATTACAATCATACTATCAAAGCTTATTAATATATTTTTTTTTTCTTTCCTTTCCTTTCATTTTTTTTTAATACTTAGGCATTAATTATTTACAAGGTTATTATAACTTATAAGTTATGATAAAAAAATCTATACAAATCAATCTTTTTTTTTTCTAATTCTTTAATTAAAAAATATATATAATTTTCAATTTATATATATATATATATATATTTTAAAAACTAGTACACAAAACGCGTACATGCTGCGCTTAACATTTTTTATAAAAATATTTAAAATTAATTTTTAAAAACTGATTTTAGCACATACAAAAAACATATATGGAATTACACACAAAAAGTTTCAAATAATTTGGAGATCAAATTCATACGTAAAATTGAGTTCAAATTAAATTACAACAATCTGTCTTTTAGATTTTCAACACTGAACACATTGAATTATAAAATCAATTAAAATTCAAATAATTATCCAAAAATTACGAAATTTTATCAGATCAATCCTAACACATATATAATCGTTTCATAAAAATATTAATCGATTATGAAGTCCCAATCACTATTAACAAAACCATAATTTCCAAGCAATACTGTCACTAGTTTCATTTTCGGCATAAAACTTTAAACTTCGTAAAACCATAAAAAATTAAATAAAAAATATTTATCAATGATTCAAAAGCCAAAATTTTCCTTATCATGTCTAATTATTTAAATAAAATTTTCAGGTTCCAATTTCAATCGTAGAATATAGAAAATAGTTCAGGAACTCGAATTGTTCAGAATCTGACAAATTTAAAGTATGAACTTCAAAATTTCATATAAAAATAAGTATGTGGAAATTTTTGACAAACGAATATGCGTTAGAATCGTTGAGATGTCTAGTTTAATATAAAAATAAATTTGGATTTAAAAATCACGAAACTAATACAGAAAACGTTCGTTTTATCCACTGCTATTGAAAATTCAATAAACTGTAATACAAAAATTTATTTTAAAACATTCCAAAAATCATCATCAAACATAACTTTAAGAATACAACCCTCCAAAATCATATTTTTATCAAATTCTTATCTTAAATATAAATTATTTAATAAAAATATTAAAAAAAATTAAAGAAATAATGATGAAGAAGAATTACCTTTATGGATCAAAGAGAGACTAACAATAATTTTCTTTTTCAACGATTTGATTTAAGAGTATTTAACCTAATTGTTTTGTTGTTGTTTTGAAGGGGAAGAAGAAGAAAAAGAACGTAAGAATTTAAGTTTCATAACCTAAATATATTACTACTATTCAAAATAAGATAATAGTTTATTATTATAATTATTATCTTTATTGTTATTATTTAATAAAATCTTAAATACATTATTTTTTTTAGAGTTTATCCATACATGATCTGCCAAATTTTTTTATTTAATTATTTATTTTTATTTTTTTAAAATTTATACTTATCCTTAACACTGTTTTAATATAACAATAATTATTTTTATTTTATTTTTATTTTAGGATATTACAGTTTTTATCCCTTAAATGAGCTCGAACATATAACCAATCATCTATGAGTTGCCAACTTTTAAAAGCGTCAATTTTCTATTGGATAGTAATAGTCTGATTGCAATTTAAATTTAATGCTCCGAATAAATGTGATATTTTAATTAGTATCATGTTATTATTTTATTATATCATTAAAAATTAAAAATTAAGTAAAATAAAATAAGATAAATTTTAAAAATTAATAGATTATATAATAAATTTCGTTAATATTTTATCACAATTTATATTACCATTCATTTTATTGTACTAAAATATAATATTCACCATAGTCAGGGATGAATATTATTCGAAGATATAATACATTTGTTTTATATAAAAATATATCAAATTTTTGCCATAAAATACAAATATATATAAATATGAGTATTATTCATTTAATTTTAAAAATTGCGCTATAAAAATGAGATATTTATTTGATTTTTTATAATAAATTTAAAATATCAATAATTTATATAATATAAATGGTTTATAATTAAAATTAAAATAATTGTTAATACTAGACTTAATTCATTTTATCGTTACTTATGATAAGACTCATTTTTAATTTTAAAGATCTCTAGGCAAATCAAATTGTATTTTTGAAAACCAAAGAGAGATATAAAAACAAAAGATAAAGTAGAAAATCTTATCACATATATGAGACTTGATTAATTTAAAAGAGGTTTGAACTGTAGATCATCTATGACTATGAGTTGCCTAGCATGCTTACGGTAAAGTACTATACAATGGTTGTACTGATGAGAAACGTCGATTTTTTGTTGGATAATATTTTGATCTATTTTTTGTTCACTGTAAGATTTTTGTGTAATAGTGTGATTGCAATTTAAATTGAATTTATCATGCATGCTTTTTATTTTTTATTTTTTATTTCTAATTAAAGAAACATGACATGTTTCTAAAAAGGGTGTTAAAAGATTGAGAAAAAATTGAAAAGAAAAAGAAGTTACAAGTAATAGAGTTTCATCATTTTACAAATGATTCTTCGTTAACACAACAATACTATCACCGTTTTTTTCATGTTACTTTTATTTGTTGCAATATTTTTACTCTTTATTTCTTTTCTATTTTTCTATTTTTTTTTTATCATGAACTTTCTCCTTCTTTTACTTAAATAAGGATACTAAGGAATTTATTTATTGAGTTAATTATTTATATGTTATTTCAATGATTAATAAGATATAGGTTTGAATATATTAATTTTTTAACGGGTCAGATTAAATCGAGCTATTATGTATAATATATTAAAAAAATTATTTTTAAAAATATATTATATTATTATTATTAAAAGTTAAATTTAAACTATTTTTTAGTTTCATTACTCTTTTATCACAAAAAAATACAAACCCAAATCTCTAAAGACTCTGTCTTCTCTTCCCTGCCTTTTTCCAACCTCCTCGCTGCCAGATCCCAAACCCAAATCTCCCTTGCCCGTCTTAGCGATTCTGTCGCTGTCCTTTGTTGTTTTTGTCTAGCACCAACAACTCTCTATTTTTTCTTCATGCAAGAAAAATAAAATTTCTTAAATACTTGGCAGGAAAAAAATAGTTTATAGTTAAAAAATGAGGTTGAAAAATATTTGAACACTCTATGTAAAAGTATCATACTAGATAAGTTTGATACCTTTAAATGGTAGATAGCCAATCTTTTAGGTATCCTATCATTTCTCTCATTGCACTTGAAGTGTTAGTAGTTCAAGTTTTAACTGTTGTATCAGAGTAAACTTTACTCTTAGCACGTGAGAGTATATTTTTGATCTATTTAGAAGTTTTTTTAATCTTAAAATAATAGAAGTATTAGTATGTACTCAAGATTGATTTCATTCTCTCACTAATAATAAGGTTGATATATCTATCAACAAAAAAAAAGTTGATATAACTCTACGAAAATACATTGATGACTTAAAAATTTATGAAGATATTAATTCAGGAAATTATATTAATTAAATATTATTTTTAATTTAAATATTATTATCCAACCATATATGATTTTATTTGCTTGTTGAGTTTGTTAAAGATATTATGTTGATTAATGATGATGGATAGATGAGTAAGTTTCTTCATGTTGGTTAAAGGATTAAGTGTAGGCTTATGAAAGCAATCTTTTTTTGTTTTTTTTCCTACTATGAATAGGAAGGGATGCTTATGAGTTACAAGATCGGTGGGTAGCCAATTTAACAAGATTATGGGCTTTTAAATTTAGATGTCTCTCTATCTTGCTGAAAACATTAAAAATGCTGCAATTTGTGTTTATAAATTTTTAATAATATCTATAATTGAGTTTAATATCGACTCTCATTTATCTTTGATAAGAATTGGAATAACAAATCTTACATCTTGATGCAGCAATCAGTGCCACAATTTGTGCCTGTAATTGCTGCAACTAATAAATTAGCATAGTAAATTGGTACAAAAGTCTTCACCGACAAACCTACCCAATGACTTTGGGAGATTTGCTGAAGATTTTATGTTTTCTAATTTGTTTGTTCTTGCTTCGTTTTTATTATAAATAGGATGTAAGCTGAAGTTCTCAGCATCCACCCAATTACAAAACAATTTCAATATTACTTAAGAATTCTCTCTGAGAGTTTTACCTATTTCTCTAATTTGAGACGTAAGCTAGAACGAATCTAGCCACCCGCTGCGTCAAGTGGTATCAGAGCCTTCCTCTGTATCAGGCGGAGCTTTCCTGATTATCACCATTCTTCAACACCTTTCCTGATTATCACCATTCTTCAACACCATTCCTGCACATCCAAATCATCCTATCTCCATTTATTTTAAAAAAAAAAATCTTACCATAGTTGCTCGACCTGTTGCTTCCATCACAAAAAAAAAAAAAAATTTCCATCACAAATATTTTAGTATCTTCATATCCTATCTTCTTTATATAAAAAAAAAAAACAGCAGAGCAGAGAAGAAGAGAAAGCAGAGCAGAGAAGAAGTGAAGAAATTAAAGAAAGAAGAAGTGAAGAAGAGTGAAAAAAAAAAAAAAGAAGAAGAAGAAGAGAAGTTTGAAGAAGTGAGAGAAAAAAAAAAATAGAGTGAAGAAGAGAAGTGAAGCGTGGGAAGAGAAGAAGAAAGAAAGAGAAGAAAAAAGGAAAAAGAGAAAAGGAAGAAAAGTAAAAAGAGAAAAGAGAGAAAAAAAAAAAAAAAAAAAAAAGGAGGAGTGTCGGCAAGAGAAAAGGAAAAAAAAAAAAAAAAAAAGAAAAAAAAAGAAAAGTTATAAAAAAAAAAAAAATAAAAAAAAAAAAAAAAAAAAAAAAGTTGATATTTTTTTTTACTATATAAAAAAAAAAATGTCTGATAGTGAGTCTACACGTCAAGCTCCAATAGTAGAGAAATATGCAGCAAAAGAGTCAATCGATGTTCTTGCAAGACAAATGCAAAATTTGGAAGCATCATTCGAAAGACGTTTTCAAGCTTTGGAAGCAATTTTGACTCAACGTTTTGGTGGACCAAACACCAATAATGAACTTCCAGTTCGTAGACCAGCTGAAGTCAATATGCAGAGACATGATAATTTTCGAGGTAATTGTAGAAACCTCAGACAAAACATTATTCTAGATGAAAACTCCAGTGATGATGATGAATTACCAGTTCCACTAGAAGATAATCATGGACCTCGACAAAATGACTATCGCATGAATATAGAGATACCACAGTTCGATGGTTTGTTTGTAATTGAAGAATTCCTTGATTGGTTAGCCGAAGTAGAAAAGTTCTTTGACTATTGGGGAACTGAAGAACACATGAAGGTCAAATTGGTGGCCTATCGACTTAAGGGAGGTGCATTAGCTTGGTGGGATAAATTACAAATGACACGCATTCGGCAAAACAAAGACAAAGTTCGAAGTTGGCGACGAATGAAAAAGTTTATGATTGAACATTTTCTACCTCCAGATTATGAGCAAACACTTTTCAGTCGTTATCAACATTGTCGACAAGGATTCCGCACAGTGCAAGATTATGTTACTGAATTTCACAAGCTTGCAGCTCGAGTTGATATCCGTGAATCTGAAAATCAAAGAATTTCAAGATTCATTGATGGTTTGCGTGCCAACATACAAGATGAGGTCTACAAGCAATCTCATAATACACTTGCCAGTGCCATTCAACTTGCCTTAAAAATAGAGGCACAATTCAATAGAAGAGTAGCACGTGGCCCTACATCTTCACAGTCTTCAGCCTTTGTACCAAGATCCGTACCCAATAAAGGAAAGATAGTGGAAGGAGCACGTGATGATACACCAAGGCCGAAACCACCCACTGGTCAACTAGTTACACGTCCGCAACGAGAATCAACCGCTAACCAAGCTTCTTCTAGCAACCCTTATGCGGTACCTAAGGGAAATAAGTGTTATCGATGTGGACAAACAGGGCACAACTCTCACCAATGCCGTCAAAATAGGCCAGTCAACTTAACCATTCATGATGATAAGTTTGAAGGAGAAGAAGATTACCATGAAGAAGACGATTTTGCAAAACAAGAAGAAGAAGATCCAGAAGACATTATTCATGAGGATGAAGGAGTGTCTTTAGTAATAAGAAGGTTAATGTATACTCCAAAGAAAGAAGAAGACCCACAACGACACAACATCTTTAAAACAAGGTGTACAGTTAATCAACGAGTGTGTGATCTCATCATTGATAGCGGCAGCAGTGAGAACATTGTTTCGAAAACCATGGTTGACAAGCTACAATTGAAGACACACAAACATCCATCTCCATACCGTATTGGATAGATTAAAGATGTTGGTGAAACAAGGGTAACAGAACAATGCCTTATTCCTTTTTCAATTGGCAAATATAAGGATGAGGTTCTGTGTGATGTTGTTAACATGGATGCCTGTCACATGCTACTCGGAAGACCATGGCAGTTTGATCGAAGAACAATGCATGATGGTAGGAAGAACTATTACACCTTTTATAAAGATGAAGTGAAATTCACCTTGGCACCAATGAAACAACAACACCACCCAACAAGCTTGGAAACAAAAACTCTCCTTTTGGTTCCAAAAGAAAGAGTTGTACCGCAACAACTGCCGGATCAAGTTCAACACCTCTTATCAGAATTTAGAGATGTTGTCCCAGAAGAGTTACCTACAGGTTTACCTCCCCTTCGAGACATTCAACATCATATTGATCTTGTTCCAGGTGCTAGTCTACCAAATTTGTCTCACTATCGCATGAGCCCTAAAGAATATGAGATTTTGCAGTCTCAAGTTGAAGAACTTCTTCAGAAAGGAATGCTTCGAGAAAGCATGAGTCCTTGTGCTGTACCGGCTCTTTTGACACCGAAGAAAGATGGAAGTTGGAGAATGTGTGTGGATAGTCGAGCCATCAATAAAATTACAGTACGCTATCGTTTTCCGATTCCTCGGTTAGACGATATGCTTGATAGGTTGGCAGGATCAAAAGTGTTCTCCAAGATTGATCTTCGAAGTGGATACTATCAAATTCGTATCCGACCTGGTGATGAATGGAAGACAGCTTTCAAGACTCATGAAGGGCTATATGAATGGTTAGTCATGCCTTTTGGACTATCAAATGCACCAAGTACTTTCATGAGACTGATGAACCAGGTATTCCAACCATTCATTGGAAAGTTTGTTGTTGTTTATTTCGATGACATTCTAATTTATAGTCGAAGTGAGGAAGAACACTTACAACATATTCATGAAGTTTTCAACGCATTAAGGGTGAACAAGTTGTATGCAAATCTAAAGAAATGCAGCTTTATGGCCGACTCTCTTATTTTCTTGGGCTTTGTCATAAGCTCCGATGGAATAAAAGTCGATCAGGAAAAAGTGAAAGCCATTAAAGAATGGCCTACACCAAAGACAATTACAGAAGTGCGAAGTTTTCATGGCCTAGCAACATTTTACAGACGATTTGTGAAAAACTTTAGTACTATTGCTGCACCTCTTACTGACTGTTTGAAGCAAAGGCAACTTGTTTGGACAGACCAAGCCGAGAAGAGTTTCACAACCCTGAAAGAGAAATTGACAAATACACCAGTCTTGGCACTTCCAGATTTTGGGAAGATTTTTGAAGTTGATTGTGATGCCTCGGGAGTAGGAATTGGAGCTGTTTTGTCTCAAGAAACGAAACCAATAGCTTTCTTTAGTGAAAAGCTCAGTGAACCAAGACAGAAGTGGTCTACCTATGAACAAGAGTTGTATGCAGTTGTTCGAACATTACAACAGTGGGAGCCATACTTAGTACAAAAGGAGTTCATTCTTAATACAGATCATCAAGATCTCAAGTACCTCAACAACTCTTCAAAATTGAATCGTATGCATGCTCGATGGATTGCCTATATTCAAAAGTTTACCTTTTCACTTCGACACAAGTCAGGCCAATTGAACAAAGTTACTGATGCTTTGAGTCGTCGAGTTATGATAC
Source organism: Elaeagnus macrophylla (assembly GCA_029378325.1). Taxonomy (NCBI): domain Eukaryota; kingdom Viridiplantae; phylum Streptophyta; class Magnoliopsida; order Rosales; family Elaeagnaceae; genus Elaeagnus; species Elaeagnus macrophylla. The sequence goes on along the minus strand of CM055648.1, from coordinate 14,967,670 downwards.
TAACTTCTGTTAGGAGTGAAATAATTGGTTTTGATTACTTGAAAGAGTTATATGCAAATGATGAAGATTTCAAAGAAGAATGGCACAACTGTAGCAATGGAGTTACAAGCAAACATCAAATTCATGATGGTTTTCTATTCTATGAGAGTCGTTTGTGTATTCCTCGAGGTTCACTTAGGGAACAAATCATCCGGGAGCTACATGATGGAGGATTGGGAGGACATATGGGTCGAGATAAAACCATCTCCTTGGTAGAGACTCGATATTTTTGGCCTCATCTCAGACGAGACGTTGAGAAGTTTGTAAAGCGCTGTTATACTTGCCAAACTGCAAAGGGACAAGTCCAGAACACAGGCCTTTACACACCTTTACCAATTCCTGATGCTCCTTGGGAAGATTTATCCATGGATTTTGTTTTGGGATTGCCAAGAACACAAAGAGGTTCAGATTCTATTTTTGTTGTGGTTGATCGCTTTTCCAAAATGGCTCATTTTATTCCTTGCAAGAAGACATTTGATGCTACACATATTGCTCAATTGTTCTTTCGAGAAGTTGTTCGCTTACATGGTTTGCCCAAGACAATTGTCTCTGATCGTGACAGCAAATTTCTTAGTCACTTTTGGCGAACTTTATGGAAGAGACTTGATACATCATTACATTATAGTAGCACATGTCATCCACAAACAGATGGTCAAACAGAGGTCACAAATCGATCTTTGGGTAACATCCTTCGATGTTTAGTTCAAGAAAATCCAAGACAATGGGAGAATGTCTTACCTCAAGCAGAGTTTGCTTACAATAATGTACCAAATCGGTCCAGCGGCAAATCTCCTTTTGAGATTGTCTATATACGTCCTCCATTGCATACTTTAGATCTAGTTCCTTTACCCAAACTTCCAGGAATGAACATTGTTGCTGATCACATGATAGATAAGGTCACCGATATTCATGGAGATGTCAAGAGAAAATTACAAGAGTCTGCTACAAAGTACAAACTTGCTGCTGATAAACACAGGCGATTTAAGTCATTCAATGAAGGAGATCTCGTGATGGTTTATCTTCGTAAGGAACGAGTTCCAGTTGGAGAGTATAGCAAACTCAAACAAAAGAAGATCGGACCATTTCACATTCTTCAAAAGATCAATGATAATGCTTATGTGGTCGATCTCCCTAAAGCTTTCGCAATTTCCAAGACATTCAACATCCAGGATCTACATGAGTATCATGGACCTGAACCATTGTCATAGTCAACTCGAGGACGAGTTTCTTTTAAAGTAGGGGAGAACTGATGCAGCAATCAGTGCCACAATTTGTGCCTGTAATTGCTGCAACTAATAAATTAGCATAGTAAATTGGTACAAAAGTCTTCACCGACAAACCTACCCAATGACTTTGGGAGATTTGCTGAAGATTTTATGTTTTCTAATTTGTTTGTTCTTGCTTCGTTTTTATTATAAATAGGATGTAAGCTGAAGTTCTCAGCATCCACCCAATTACAAAACAATTTCAATATTACTTAAGAATTCTCTCTGAGAATTTTATCTATTTTTCTAATTTGAGACATAAGCTAGAACGAATCTAGCCACCCGCTGCGTTACATCTTTTACTTAAATAGCTTTATTTTTGAATTGTAACCCACGTGTGATTGCGGCTTGTAAAGTCAAAGATTCAGCAGTATCCACATTTACTATAAATACATTATGTTCCCCAAGTCTTAACAATGTATTCATTTGCATCTAAGAGGACAAAACTGATTATGGCCAAGCCTTGTGACCATGATGAATCAAAATTATATTTTAAAGCATTAACTGATAGGGATTGCCAATTTTTTGGAATAGGAACAAAAGCTTTTTCTCCATGTTGATTGTCTTTGTGATAGTCATTAAGCAGCCAAATATATTATCAAAACAAATTTACATTTAAATATATTAACTTCTTTTTTTTATTGCGTTAAGAATTTTGTGGAAACTTCACATTTAATAAATTTAAGCTATTAATTTTCTTAGTTATTGTGATAAACTTATGTAAACATTTTAATATTCTAAAATTTAGATCATAATTGCTTTAAATTTTTTATAAATCAATATATTATTATATTTTATTGTAGAATTTAAAAACTTTAACTCTGTGAAATTATTTTGCTCTAGGCTCTAATTGATTCATGGTAATCTTTGGATCAAAATATTACGTTGCAGTTTGCAATTGCATGTAGTTCATGAAAATTTTACATTTTATAAATTTTATCAACTTAATTATTAATTTATGTAAAATATTATATTATTTTATATCTGCATATCTTACTTAATTTAGTTAAATTTAGAATTTTTTTTTTCCCTTATGTTAATTACAAATTTTAATAATATTATGGTTTGAAAGAAACAATTTTAAAAAAAAATTTAAAATTATAAAAAAAGTAGTCAACTAAACTAGACCAATTGAGCTAAACCATCTAGTTAAAATAGTTTTATTGGCCAAACGGGCAACATCAATTTGGTTAGAGTTACATAATCTGTCTGGTTTGATTAATATTTTATTTATTTATTTCTAAAAACCATACCAAACTAACACCCCTGATAAGAAGTAAGGTTAGTGTGGAAAAAAGCTTAGAAGGTAAATGGTGTGAGACTTACTAGTATTAGCATATTAATCCCTCAAAACCTTACCAATTAGCTCTAATCTTGATAAAATTCTCTTAAACTAAACACTTCAAAATACCTCATCGGTATCAAAACTTCAAAGCATAAATAGTTTCTAATAAATTATCTCGAACAGATTTGTTTTTTTAAGTCCTGCCACACATTAAGACCAGATTGATGGCGATTTACAAACTGACGAACAAATATTTTTTCAGAGGATGCAATAATCGTGCTCAAGGCTCGCATAGGTTCAGCCGCTCCCTGTTCTACGAGCCAATTGTACATATATAGTCTAATCTTGACCCTTTGTATTTTGTAGGAAAGGTATGAAGGGAATGTGACTAAATTCGATTTGGGATAACCCAAATCATTTAAAAGAAAATCAATCTTCATCTGAATCACATTCTGTGTCTGGTTTAGAATTTGAGGAGCTACTTTCACCATCTCACAAACATCTTTTGGATCAATACCAGCAGCCATTATACAATTAAATCTTTCTTGCAGCTCATTTCCCTTGCCTCGAAATACCTTCAGTGCCTTTTTCATTTCAACTGAGTCCTTTATAAAACCCAAGTCTAACAGGAACTTGGTCTTTTGCGTATGTGATCTATGGTTTTCTTCTGGTTCTGGTAGTTGTTGGACTCTAGTTCCCAATACCCAATTCCTTAATTCTTCTGGATTTTCAGAGATATGCTCACAAAGCCGCTTCTTGCCAACATTCAAGATAGTAAGTAAACTGCTAGTCTTTTTCAAAGCACATGAACCCAGTAGCAACGAGTGAGAAAGGACAATCTTCCCAATCCCTGTCGTCTCCATCTCTATCGCATTGAAAAACAATAGACACTTTCTTAGATTTATAATAAATGTTCCAACAATAACTTGGGGAAAGTTCATAAACAACTGCCATATTTGGTTCATTGAGCTTCCAAATTTCAACAGGAGCCCAATTAATGAACAAGTCCTGTCCCCTGAATCTTCAAACAAGATATCTGGATGTTGGCTAAGTAATGACACTAACTGCTCGTCGCTGCAACTCATTTTGCTAAGCAAACATAGAAGTCCAAGCATTCTGCTCCAATTATAAGAATTTTTGTATAACAAATTCCCTTCAATCCAACTTGTTTTAAATCCCAAACACTTAATTTTCTCTAATACTTTTATAAAATCTGGATTAACATCTCCAATCAAAAGATAAGGACTAGAAAGCACAAAGTTAATTATACTTGATTGGTTAAGACCAATTTTTTCATAAGCTCTAAGTTTTGACAGCAAAATCCCAGAATCATATCCGAAAATTTCCTTAGCTTCCTTATAGATCTTTCCCATCTTATTGCGTTCGAATCCATAATTACACAAGACATAATAATTGTGAAGAAAAACCGGGTGATCAATCAAAAACATCATATCACGGGGAAGAAGAGGAACATATTCAGATGGTTTCAAACCCAAACTCTCAAAGAAAGGTTCAAATTCATTGATAGGATTGTAACGCAAAAACCGAGTAATCGATCTACCAACCTCTGATTGTTTTCTCAACTTTTTCAAAAGCTTCTCAAGAAAAAGAAGAGAGTTTTTACTCATATTTTCTGCATCAGAAAACTGTAAGCTTCTAGTACTGTAAAAATATTCAAATAATGCAGCTTGGGCTTCTTTTCTAGTGGCACGGGATATAATACCAACATTGTCATTAACTGATTCATCCAAATTTCCAGATCTTCCATTCTGAACTCCTGCTTTTGTTCCATAAAGCCTAGGGTTTTGAGTAATTAGGAAATACCCATAAGGGAAAAGTTGAGATTTTGGGGATTTGAGATCATTTTCAGCAAAAGTAGAGAAAACCCATTTAAGAATAGATGCTCTTCCGAGTTTTTGTGAATGGGTCATCATCAGTTTGGTGAGAAAAATATGTAGATTACTAAAAGGATAAGTAGAAGCTGAATTGAAATGCTAGTTCAGTTTTTAGATAAAAATAAATTACCTAGGACCCTGTTCAGTAAACTGGCATGAGCTTTCAAGTCTAAACGCAAGAGGCTTCGCAACTTTGGTAGCCATAGATGATTACTGGACAGAGCTCAACCGCAGCTGGAGGGTGTTTTGCATATAGCGATAGATGAATAAGCAGCGAGGAGACAAAGGCGAAGAGTACGTCAGGAAGGCGGAGGGCGGAGGGCGGCTGGGAATGGCCGAATGGGTGTTGCGCATATGAGATTTGAGGTTGAGCGGCTGCCTGCTGGGGAAGGGTGCTGCTAAAGTACTTTTTCGATATATGAGTGTACACAATCTTGTTAACGATTTTTTTAATTCCTAACTCAACTCTTTCATACAGGTTGACATAGAAAATTTTATGCACACATGTAATCGCCATTAAGTCTGTGTAAAATTTTTACACTGCCATATAAAAATCCTTTCTTTTTCGTAGCCCTTTATGCACAAGATAATCGCAAGAAATACGACACCAAAATTTTAGAGCTTTTTATTCAATAGTATTGTCACTAATTCGTAATTGAAATAAATTACAGTGAGAATGATTATGATTGGAAAGAAAGAAAGAAAGAAAAGTATAAAACTCATTTTTTTCGTTGGTATTTTCTAAAAAATTGTAAAAAATTAGAACAAAAATATTATTATTTTAAAATATTTTCTTAAAAATAATAATGAAAAAAATAAATAAATAAAAAATTAAAATAAGCAATAGATTTTTAATTGCTTATTGTAAATTTTGAGAAAAAAACAATGTTAAGGAGAATAAATAAACGATTAATGAAAATAACTCTCAAAATTATGGTATCTTTATCATTTTTTTACCATATTTAAAAAAAGAAGAAGAGAGAATAATTCATTTTCTTTTCAAATTTTGTTTTGTTGAGTAAACACATACTTAAAATTGTTGTAAGGTTGGTTACAACAAAGTTATTGAAAAAAATACAGTTAAATCTAATGCTAAATGTTTAGTACGGTTTGCCACATAATAATAATAATAGATGATTATTAAAAACAAATTATTATACTTTTATTTTTTTAATCATAGTTAGTAAAATCAAAATCATCTTTAAATAAACTGTCATGCTAGTAGTTTAATTAGTACTTTTATTTTCATTGTAATTTTTAAATTGCGGGATCAAGCTCCACTAACATAATTATGTTTATATTTCGAATGTAAAAAAAAAAAATCTTTAAATAATGTAATTAAAAAATACAAAAATAAAATGAAAGAAATAGCTATAGACCTGCATGTTCATTGTTATAAAATTATGACTAAAACGTAGCCCAAAAAATTAATTTAGGACCTACACTGTAGCAATAATTATAGTAGCTGGCAGAAAATTTCTTTTGTTTTAGAATAATTTTCTTTAATCACCGTATTATAATCCTTGTGATTTATATGCAATAATTAAATTAAATTATTTATTTATAAAAAATCTTATAATTATTATAATTATTATTTTTATATATTTTAAATTTTATATTTATTTAATAACTAATATATTACCGTATAATACGTTCAATAAGCGGTAGAAGAAAAAGTAGGAACATTTGGAGTGGACTCGTTTCAATCTTTTTCAATTTTTATTTAAAATATTAATCAAATCAACATATATTAATAAATAAATAAAAAATAACATGTGGATATATCCCAATTTGGTACCGTAATATGAATCCAAGTACTATTGAATCCACCTAGATTAGTTCATCAATTTCATTTTATTGATACATTAATTGTCCTTTTTTTTTTTTTTTTTTCTTCTCTCTCTTATTTGTTTTTATTTCAAGAGTTTTATTCTAAATGTTATTTTTGAGTTTGTATTAAACTTTTTAGTCACATAATTTATTAAAAAAATAATTTTTTATCTTTATTTTCATAAATAATTTTGTTTTAGATGTAAAATATTTTTTCTAATATATATCAAATGTTTTTAAGGAATGAATAATAAAGTTCAATTTTGTTATCATTTTAAAATAATATCAAATTAAAATTTCATGTGCAATGCACATACATTTTACTAAATATATATATATATATATGTGTGTGGGTGTGTTATTTATTATTTTAAATAATTTATTCTTACTATTTTTTATTTCTCTTTTATATATATATATATATATAATGATTCAAATTTTAAAGAATGCTAAAGATTTTGAATATAAACAAGCATTTTAACCATGGGTAACCAAAATTGTGGTTATACAACAATTTTTCCCAAAATTAACCGAATAGCAATGTGTTAGGAATAGTTATTGCAATTTTGAACTCGTAATTTACTAAAATTGAACATATATTCATATTATATTTTATATGTACACATAATATTAGATAACAAAATACATTTTTTAATACAAAAGACATAACACTTGAAATAATTTGATTGAATTTTCATCATTCTTACATTTATATTATTTATTTTACTTAAAAATGTGCTAAAAATTAAATAATGAAAAATAATGTCAATATTTTAAATAGTTTAGTAGAATAAGTATTAATTTAAATTTTTTAATTTTAAATATTAAGTATATTTTTGTATAAGTATTTAAGAAAAAAAAAATTGTGGTTAAATCGTAAAAAAATTGTTATCAGTAAACAACAATTATTATCAACATATACCTAAAATCACGCATAATAGTTATAGTTATAAGCATAATTATAGAATAGTTATAGTTATAAGATCGAATAATTATCACTGTCCATTAAAAGTATGAAAGACACTCAAAATTTATGAATTTTAAGATGAATATGTTTTTTTTGAGACGATAAAATACATTCACTCTCCTAAAATTTTGTACGATTAGATAATTTAATTCTTTAGTATTAAGACTTTTAATTATTTAATAATAATTATTTTTAGCTAATGAAAATTTTCTCATTATTTAATAATTAATTTTGTCGCATGCTAATTTTTTATAAGAGAATATCATAAATTTTTTTTTGTTATAACAAATATAACTTTCATGGTTTTTAGATCATTAATAATTATTATTAAATATGAAATTAATAATAATAACTTCGTAAAATAAAGTCCAATAAATTTACAAAATATAAAGTTTATTAAAGATTAAATTATTCAAAACAAAGAACACTAAGAATAAAATTATATAAAATATTAAATAACACACACACACACACACACACACACACACACACACACACACACACACACACATATATATATATATATATATATATATATATATATATATATATATATATATATATATATATACAGAAACTCAATAAATAGTCATATATAAACCATCCCTTGGAAGTACTTTTGCCGTAAATTTTTTTATTTGTTTATCAGAAAGTATGGATTTAATTACCTAATTAATCAAGTCAAAATTCTCCGAATAGCTTACATCCAACAACAAAGACGGAAAAACATAATCCCACAAAACCTCCCCAACCAAAGTAACAGCAAACTTAGCTACCACATGTGCAGCATGGTTAATTATTCTGGGTCTAAAGTAGTACAAAAAGTTCTTCCCTAACTGCTCTTTCTATGACTATGAAGTAACTTTATTCAAGTCTCTAATAACAACCCAAGGTAGTTAGTTACCCTGAGTCAATCTTCTCAAACATTCCCAAGAGTCGGCCCTTAAGGACCTGCAGGGTTACCATAAAAAGTCAATGACTCTGAAGACCCCAAACTCCTGACTTATAATAAAGCAACAATCCACATAGTAGTCACCAAAAGCAGTAACTGTAACATCCAATTTATGATACCAGAGTGTTAGAGGAATTATCCAATTGTCCCACATTGATAAAATATGATACTATAAAAGAGTTTATAAGAAAGATGAGTACCTCTACTCATTGGGTTAACCTTTTGAGATTAGAGTACTCATGGTTCTTATAAACTTCTACACAGAGAAGCAATAAACCACCATCTTTATTTCTTTTTGGAATTTCAAAACAGCAACCAAACTGCACATCCCTACAAACTGTTGAACCTAAGATGCAAGAGTATGAAGTATGTGATGAGTAACTATGAGTGCAAGCAATCGTGCAAAGCTGGTGACTGGGTAGCAGCGCGTGCAAGAGACTGGCGATTGGTGCTGTGTAAGTTTCTGTTATGATTGTTGGAGCGAAGTGGAAAATATAACAACCAAGCGCTGAAGCATCTAACAGCAAGGCGCCAACGGTTTAAGTAGTTATTAGAGTATTAATTCACTGTAGCAATTGTATAATAAACTCAGTGTAATTACTTTGAGTTTTTGTAATAGTTTTTGTAATACATTTCTGATATAAATAGCGAGCTGTTCTCGCCTAAGAGAGATATACAATATACGCAAGGTTAATTGAATTACAAGAAATATACAAGTAAACATCTGTCATCATCGTTCTTGTTCAGTTTTCTGCATTTTCGTTTTCTTCACTGTAGCTTCATCTTCTTCATTAGTCCTCTGTTTCTACAACTCTAGTTTTCTTTCATGGTATCAGAGCAATCTCAATTTTAAAGCGATGGATAATATCAATATCAATACAGAAGAAGAAATACAAAGAAATCAAAGAATAGATACTGATCTACAGCATAAAGAAATTACAACTTTTCATAACCAAATTTCTTCGATCAAACTAGACAGTGAAAGCTTCGCTGAATGGAAGGTCCAAGCACTACGAATTTTAAGAAGCTATGAACTAAAAGGCTTTGTGTTTGGAAATTATCAATGTCCAGCAAGATTAAATCAGGATGGAATCGTAAACAATGAATATCGCTACTGGCTTAGGCAAGATCAAATGATTGCTTCATGGTTGATTAGTTCTATGACTCAAGAATTTATCAAGAAAGTTGGAGGATGTGAAACTAGCTATCAAATATGGACAATTCTTGAAGGATATTTTGGCTCTCGATCAAGAGCAAAGATTATGCAGTATAAAGCAGAGCTCAATTCATTAAAGAAAGGTGGTCTGTCAATAAGTGATTTTTTGCAAAAAGTTCAAACGTTGGTTTTGCAATTAGCTTCTGCAGGGTCCTATGTAAGCGAAGAGGATCAAATTATGATAATTTGCAATGGGTTGGATGGTGAATATGACTCAGTAGTTGCAACCATACAAGAAGGAGGTATATCAGTACAAGAACTCATGCATAAACTTCTTGCTCAAGAAGGCAGATTAGAAAGAAGAAATTCATCTGCAGCACTACTCCCATCAGCCAATCTGGCCAATATCTGCAACAATCCTGATACAAACTTTGCACAACAAAATGCCTTCTCTTCTACTCAAAATGGTCAGAAAAGCCCAATGAACAATGTCAGCAATGCATCACATCAGTTTGCCCAGAACAATGCTTCTAATATGCAAGGCAACACTAACTTTGCACCCACACCCTTCATGCAAAATCAGTTCTTTGATCCATACAGAAACAAAGGTAGAGGAAGAGGATTCAACAATGGAAATAAACCACAATGTCAAATCTGTGGCAAACCTGGACACTTTGCTGGAAACTGTTGGTACAGGTTCAATCAAACCTTTGTGCCCATTACTAATCAACTCAGAGACACATCTCCTTCACATTTTCATCAATCATTCTCCCAGTCACACAACCAATCTCATTCACCTAATAGCCACTATCCTAATCAATTTTACTCTCCGTCTCATATTCCTAATAGCTATTCTTTTAACAACCAATTTCTCAATCAATCTTCTCTAAAAGGTTCGCCCAGTACTTACCCATATGGAATAACACCACCCAGTACACAACACCTTGCTTACTCACAGTTCATAAACCAAAACAATACACCATTGTTGCCAACACCTGCATCTATACAGATACAAGCTTACCAACCATCTCAAAATTTTCAATCACCCACTCATCAAACCTTTGCACAAACACCACAACCTCCAATGATGTTACCATCTACACAGTCTGCAATGTCAGCAAACAATCAACAAACGTCTGCAACTGCTATGTATGCAACATCAGCAACTCCCAGTGTTACTTCAGATCCTACATGGTTTACAGATTCAGGCGCATCACATCATGTAACATCTGATCCAGCCAACTTGGCACAGAAAATTGAATTCGAAGGAAATCAACAACTCATGATTGGCAATGGTGATGGACTGAATATTGCACACATTGGTATGAACTCCTTTACTGTTAATAAAAGAAGTGGCAGAAAATTTTCTCTCAAGAATATTTTACATGTTCCTCATATTGCTAAGAATTTATTGAGTGTATCTCAGTTTACTAGAGACAACTCAGTTTATTTGGAATTTCATGCTGAGCATTGTTATGTGAAGGACAAACTATCGGGCCAAATACTACTGCAAGGGAAGGCTGATAAAGGGCTTTACTCATTCAACATTTCACTTGATTCATCAAGCACACCTAAGGCAATTCAGCAGGCTCATGTTGCACAAAGTAATATACCCAATACTGTAAGCGATTCATGCTCTGTTTCTGATTTCCAGTTGTGGCATAACAGATTAGGACATACCAATACTAGAATCATCAATTGTGTGTTGAATAATTGTAATAAACCTGCTATTACTGCTAGTTCTATGAATAATATCTGTTCTGCTTGTCAATTGGGCAAGAATCATCAGTTACCTTTCAAACATTCTATGAATAAAAGCAGAACATTACTTGAAGTCATACACTCTGATGTCTGGGGTCCCTCACCTGTAATGTCTTCAAATGGTTTTGTGTGGTATGTGTTATTTACTGATGAGTATTCTAGGTATTCATGGATTTACTTTCTTAAAGAAAAGGCTGGAGTTAAACAAGCATTTCTGCTGTTTAAAAAACAAGTTGAGCTACAATTTGAAAAACAAATTAAAATCCTCCAGTCTGATGGAGGTGGGGAATTTGACTCTCTTAATTCAATGCTGTCTTCTATGGGAGTTCAAAGATCCATTTCTTGCCCCTACACTGCACAGCAAAATGGTCTGGCAGAGAGAAAACACAGACAAATTACTGAAATTGGACTTGCAATGCTAGCTCAAAGTGCTATGCCCCTTCGATTTTGGGATGAAGCTTTCTTTGCTGCAGTCCATATTATGAATCGTTTACCTACACCAGTACTCCAATTAAAAAGCCCATTTGAAGTCATACACAATCAGATACCAGATTATCATATGCTTAAAGTTTTTGGTTGTAGGTGCTTCCCTTATTTGCGTCCTTATAATAGCCATAAATTTGATTTCAAGTCCCAGCCTAGTATATTTATTGGATACAGTCATGTCCATAAAGGGTACAAATGTTTGCTTCCATCTGGTAAGGTTGTTATTTCCAGAAATGTCATCTTTGATGAGAGGTGTTTTCCATTTGTAAATGATGCTGTCAAGCATAATCATGTTGAGGTGCTGCCTTATAAAACTGTTCTGCCTGTAATATCTAAAATAACTATTGAAGATACGGTTCCTACAATTGAGAGTGAGAAATCTATATCCAGTACCAGTTCAGTCAGTGATACTATGCCCAGTGAAGCATCTATACTTAATTCAGTAAATGAAGTCGATTGTGATGCAACTGTCAATACTGATCCAACAGATGAAGGTACTATCTCTGGTGATGCTCAGATGCATGATAGGATGGATAGTGTTCATAATATCATTGATGTACCAGGTGGACCTAATGTTACCAATGGTCACCCTATGCTAACAAGATTGAAGGCAGGGATTAGAAAACCAAAGGTGTTCTTTGCTACTCACAATTACAGAGTGCCTAGAACTGTGAAAGAAGCTTTAAAAAATGCTGACTGGTTGAAAGCAATGCAGACTGAGTTTCATGCATTAGTTAAGAACAATACATGGATACTTGTACCACCTCCTGCAGGAAGAAAAATCATAGAGAACAAGTGGCTATTCAAGGTCAAGGAACTAGCAGATGGGCAGCTTGACAAACTCAAAGCACGGGTTGTAGCTAAAGGTTTCCTTCAAGTTGCTGGCTTCGACTTCATGGAAACATTTAGCCCTGTTGTGAAATTTGGGACTATAAGGATAATCTTGACTATTGCAGTCTCCAACCAGTGGCCGCTCAGGCAGGTGGATGTCAACAATGCATTCCTAAATGGAACCATTACTGAGGATGTGTATATGAGGCAAGTTGCAGGTTTTGTTGATGAGGAACATCCTGATCATGTGTGCAAGCTTCAGAAATCCCTATACGGACTCAAACAGGCTCCAAGAGCCTGGTTTGATAAACTGAGTACTACACTTAATCAATTTGGTTTTAAGAAGTCCAGAGCAGATGATTCATTGTTTATTTTAATCACACCCACCTACAGAACTTATGTGCTGATTTATGTCGATGATATTATCATTACTGGGTCTAGCTCTGCTGAAATTCAACGATTTATCTCAATGCTTGACAGTGTGTTTTCATTAAAAGATATGGGCAGCTTGCATTTTTTCTTAGGCATTGAGGCAATGTCTCTCCAAAATGGCTCTGTTTTTCTCAAACAAACCAAATATATTCGAAGTCTATTGATTAAAGCTGGACTGATAGACTGTAAAGTTGCTAGCTCACCCATGATTTCTTCAGTGCAACTGTCCAAAGATACAGGCATTGTAGTTGAGAATGCGGCTCTTTATAGAAGTATTGTTGGCGCCCTCCAATATGTTACACTTACAAGACCTGATATCAGCTTTGCTGTTAATAAAGTCAGTCAATTTATGGCTCATCCGTTAGATACTCATTGGGCTGCTACTAAACGTATCTTAAGATATCTTGCTGGGACAAGTGAGTTTGGAGTTGAATACAAACCATCAGAATCACTGGCAATAAATGGTTTTGCAGATGCTGACTGGGCTGCCTGTTTAGACACGAGAAGATCAACCTCAGGCATCTGTATTTTTCTTGGTGCCAATCCAATTCTTTGGTCTGCCAGAAAGCAGCCCACAGTTGCTCGCTCAAGTGCTGAAGCAGAATACAGAAGTTTAGCTCATGCAGCCACTGAAATTTCTTGGGTGCAATCTGTTCTGAGTGAGTTGCAGGTCCACTGCGCAACTAAACCAGTGCTCTGGTGTGATAATACGAGTGCTATTGCCATGTCCTACAACCCTGTGCTACATTCAAGAACCAAACATATTGAACTTGATTACCACTATGTTCGGGAAAGGGTGCTCAACAATCTCCTAGCTGTACAATTTGTACCTTCCTTTGAGCAGAAGGCTGATATTTTGACAAAACCATTGCCTACTGTCCAATTCAATCAGTTAAGAAGCAAACTTAGTGTCACTTGTGTGACCCTAAGTTTGAGGGGGGATGTTGAACCTAAGATGCAAGAGTATGAAGTATGTGATGAGTAACTATGAGTGCAAGCAATCGTGCAAAGCTGGTGACTGGGTAGCAGCGCGTGCAAGAGACTGGCGATTGGTGCTGTGTAAGTTTCTGTTATGATTGTTGGAGCGAAGTGGAAAATATAACAACCAAGCGCTGAAGCATCTAACAGCAAGGCGCCAACGGTTTAAGTAGTTATTAGAGTATTAATTCACTGTAGCAATTGTATAATAAACTCAGTGTAATTGCTTTGAGTTTTTGTAATAGTTTTTGTAATACATTTCTGATATAAATAGCGAGCTGTTCTCGCCTAAGAGAGATATACAATATACGCAAGGTTAATTGAATTACAAGAAATATACAAGTAAACATCTGTCATCATCGTTCTTGTTCAGTTTTCTGCATTTTCGTTTTCTTCACTGTAGCTTCATCTTCTTCATTAGTCCTCTGTTTCTACAACTCTAGTTTTCTTTCACAAACACCATCACCACCAACATTGTTTTAGTCTAGTTTTCATAAGAAAAACCAGCTTGGGACCTTGAGTATTGATGGCTCTATGAAGAGCACGAATGCACAGAGGGTTCCCAAGCCCCCTAGCATTCCAGCTTAGAATATCATGATGCATGACGGCGCTGAACACTAGACCCCGTCACGGTTTGTGAAGGCAAAGCTCCATTCAAGGCACCACTTCCTTTATCAAAAACACCTTCCTCAAACCCTGACGACTGCCTCACCTTCTTATTCTTATCGCATTTGGTCCATCCAGATTGTTGGGAAATATGATAAATAAAATAATAATAATAATAATAATAATTACAGTAAGATCTATCTTTTTCCTCTCTTGTGTAATTAAAATAGCTAACAAAATATATAAGGTCTTTCACGATATATTAACTAATAAATAGAAATACAAAATTATTTCACAAAATGTGACTTTACATTGTCTTGAATTTAATCTCAAGAGAATATCTCTCAAACATACAAATAGGGATTAATTTCTTTAAAGCATTTAAGCTTTTATCTATATATATATATATATATATGTTGGTTTCTCTTAGCTCTTGGGGATTTCTTCGAGGATGATTGATCAAATGAATTAAGGATGCTATTTATAATATTATATTTATTAATATTATAAATATTGAACCATGGACTGAGGTTCTTCAATTTTCTCTCCTTTTCTCTCTTTCCTTTTTTTATTTTGCTTTTGACGTTTTTTTTATTCTTTTCGTTTCGTTTCATTTCATTTCCTCTCATCTCCTTCACAAAGGAGGGATGACATTTTCAATCTCCCCCTCTCGACTTATATGGAGGGCTCCACCATACCAACTGTCTTTCTGCATAATTGAAACTTGTCCATTGGTAAGGACTTGGCCATCATATCTGAGCCGTTATTTTCAATATAGATCTTCTCAAGTTGTAACTGTTTGGATTCTAATATATCATGTATCTAGTGATATTGTACATAAATGTGTTTCGACCTCGAGTGAAAACTTAAATTCTTACTCAAGTGGATTGCGCTTTGGCTGTCACAATGCACAATGTACTTCTGTTGTTCCTACCTTAACTCATGCAAGAACCTCTTCATCCATAGCATTTCGTTGTAAGCTTCTGTAGTCCAATGAACTTTGCCTCTGTGATAGACAAAGCAACACATTTTTGTAGCTTTGATTGCCACGATGCTGCTTCCCCTGAAAAAGTAATTAGATATTCAAAAGTAGACTTTTTGGAATCAATATCTCCTATCATATTTGCATCTGTGTAGCCAATTAATTTAGGTCTACCACTTCCAAAGCATAAACTCATTTTGGAAGTACCCCTTAGGTATCTTAGTATCCACTTCGTTGCATTCCAGTGCTCCTTGCCTAGATTTGACAAGTATTTGCTAACAACACTGCATATGTTATGTCAGGTCTTGTATACACCATAGCGTATATTAGACTACCAAGGGCTAAGGAATATGGCACCATAGTCATTTCTTCTTTTTCCTTCTCATATGTAGGACTCTGCTTTGAGCTTAGCATGAAGTGACTAGCAAGTAGATTGAGTAGAAACTAACTTTTCCTTATTCATGTTGAATCGCGCTAATACCTTCTCAATATACCTTCTTTTGTGATAACCACAACTTCCCTTTCTTTCTATCATAGGATATTATCATAACGAGAATCTGCTTTGTGGATCCTAAGTTTTTTATAGCAAAAGACTTACTGAGTTCTTTCTTTAGCTTGCCAATCTTGTCACTATTTGGTACTACGATTAACATATCATAACATAAAGAAGGAGTATGATAAATTTACCATCAGTAAATCTTTTAACAAATACACAATAGTCAGAAGTTGTCCTTTGGCATCCATGCTCCATCATGAAGGAGTCGAACTTTTTGTACCACTATTGTGATGCCTGTTTAAGTCCATTTATACTCTTCTTCAACTAACAAACCATATCTTCTTTTACCTTTGGCTTTGAAACCTTCTAGCTGCTCAATGTGGATCTCTTCTTTTAGCTCACCGTGAAGAAAAGCAGTCTTCACTTCAAGTTATTAAACCTCTAAATTCAAACTTGCAGCCAAATCAAGTATTACCTGGATGGATGACATCTTCACCACGGATGAAAAAATTTCATTAAAGTCAATTCCCTTTTTCGACTGAACCCTTTCACAACTAGCCTGCCTTGTATCTAGGTCGTGAGCTATTTTATTCGGTCTTTAATTTATACTCCTATTTGTTCCTGAGTGCCTTTCTACCTTTAGGTAGTGCCACCAAATTGTATGTGTGGTTCTCATGTAAGAATTTCATTTCCTCTTGCATGGTTTTCAACCACTCCACTTTGTGCTCATCTGATAGAGCTTCTTCGTAGCACTCTGGTTCTCCTCCATTAGTGAGTAACACAAACTCATTTGGAAAGTATCTAATTTGGGGTTTAGGTACTCTTGTTGATCTTCTAAGCTGAGGTCCAACTAATGGTTCCTGAAAGAGCTGGTGCTTCTTCCTTTTCATTATTAGCTTTAGTCATCAATAGTACCATTACTTCTATCTTTAGCTACATCATCAGCTGGATCATCACTAATTGGAGAATCATTTACTGCATCTCCAACATCTTCAATTGAATCTCTCCTATTATTTTGCTCTGTAGGAGGAGAAACTGAATCCAAGTTGATTGAATCTTTTTTTTGGCAATCAAGCTTTCCACCTTTTTGAATATCTTTAATATTCTGATCTTCAAAGAAGATGACATCTCTACTCTTGACAATCTTTCTTTTGACAGGATCCCATAGCTTGTATCCAAATTCTTCATTACCATATCCTAAGAAGATGCATTCCTTCGACTTAGAGTCGAGCTTTGATTTCTCATCTTTGGGGATATGAACAAATGCTCTAGAACCAAACACTTTCAGATGGTTATAGGATACATCTTTGTCTTTTCAAAACTTGTTTGGAACATCCTCATTCAATGAAGTCGAGGGCGATAGATTGATCAAATCAACCGCTATTAGTAGAGCTTCACCCAAAAGCTCTTGGGTAACTTAGCATAAGATAACATTGTTCTTACTCTTTCAATAATTATTTTGTTCATTCTCTCAGCTATTCCATTATGTTGAGGACTCTTTGAAACCAATCTTTCATGCCCGATTTCATTTTTTATGCAGTAATGCCTAAAATCTCCCAGGTATTCTCCCCCATTGTTCGTGCAAATACATTTCAACCATCTTCCAGTCTCTTGTTCAACACTGGCATGAAATTGCTTGAATACATCAAACACTTGATCCTTTGTCTTAAGCATATAAGCCCATACCTTTCTCAAATGATCATCAATAAAGGTTATAAAGTACCTTGCTTCTCTAAGAGTACTAATAGTCATCGGACCACAAAGATCAGAATACACAACATCCAAAACATTGGATTTTCATTGTGGTGTTCTATAATAAAATGAAACTCGATGTTGCTTTCCAGCCAAGCAATGTGTACATGGTTTAAAAGACATACCTTGACCTTTCACCCCAGCCAATGCCTTTCTTTAGACTAGGATTTGAAGTCCTTTCTCACTCATATGTCTATGCCTTTTATGCCATAACTCAATTGAGGAATTATCTTTGAGAGCATTTACGCAACCATTACATACTTTTACATTAGTTATGTAAAGAGTATTTTCTTTATTCCCTCGGGCTACTATCAAAGAACTTCTGGTAAGCTTCCATTTATCACTACCAAATACACTAATGTAACCATCGTTATCGAGTAATCCAGTGGAAATTAAATTACGACGCATGTGTAGAACATGTGTTACATCCTTGAGAACCAAGCGACAACTCGTGTTGGTTTCAAGGGATATATCTCCTCTTTCCACGATCTTAGATAATTTATCATTTTTCATCCTAACATTGCCAAAATCTTCATTCGTATAGGATGTAAAAAAGTCTCGCCATGAGGTTATATGATAAGATGCACTGGAGTCAATGATCAAACATATATAGATTGTGATGCTAAATTAACAACATTGCTATTGCAAATAATAATTACCTCATTTCCATTAGACATGGTAGTTTTTGTGCCTCTTGCTTCACTACTTCCTTACTCTCTTTTGAGCTGTATGCATTCTCTTTTCATGTGGCTTTTTTCATCACTATGATAACATTCAAGGTCTCTCCTTGTCTTGGACCTGCCTCTAAACCTATCTTTTGACTTGCATCTTGACTTGTCTCTTTTGTAGAATTTTCTATTACTGCTTCTTCCACAATATTCGGCGAAAGTGCTTCACTTAATTGACGTTCCTTATTCATTCCTTCTTGATTCTTCGTTGAACATGCTATCTTTTATTACGTCCAATGTAAGAACACCTTGAGAGATTGAGTTGCTTAATGACACTACTAATGTATCATATCTATCTAGTAATGAGTTGAGAAACAATAATGCTTGTAATTCATCTTCAAGTACCATTTTCATGTTGGTCAATTGGTTCACCAATCCTTGGAAGTCACTTAAATGTACATAAATACTTTGATTGTCTTTGTACTTTAAGTTAACTAGCCGTTGAATAAGAGACGCTTTGTTCTAAGCAGTCTTTCTTTCATACATGGACTCCAACTTTGTCCATAATGAGTAAGCAATTGTTTCTTGCGCTACGTGATGAAAGATGCTATGATCAATTCATTGTCAGATTTTTCCAATAGTTTTTTTGTTCATCAAGGTCCAAGCGGCATCAGATTTTTCTTCTGGTTTTGCTCCTTCATTTAAAAGCAATTCATATAAATCTTTACAATAAAAAATTTCCTTCATTCTTGACTTTCAAATTGAATCATTTGATGCTGTTAATTTAATCATTGTTGCAAACGAAGTTGATGCCATCTCCTTCATTTAAAAACACACAAAATTATTATAATTAATAATTAAATAACGTGGCTCTGATATCACTTGTTAGGAAAGATGACATATAAAATAATAATAATAAAAATTGCAATGGTCCTTGGATCTATCTTTTTCCTCTCTTGTATACTTAAAATAGTTAACAAAAAATTAATGTCTTTCACTATATATTGACTAATAAATAAAAATACAAAATTATCTCACAAAATGTAACTTTACAATTTATTGAATTTAATTTCAAGAAGATATCTCTCTCACAAACAAATAAAGATTAATTCCTTTCAAACATTTAAGCTTTTATATATATATATATATATATATGTGTGTGTGTCTCTTCTGTGGATTTCTTGGAAAATATTGATCAAATAAATTAAAGGCTCTATTTATAATATTATATTTACTAATATTATAAATTTGGAACCATGAATTGAGGTTGCTCAATTTTCTCTCCTCTCTTCCTTTTTTTTGTTTTTTGTTTTTTGTTTATTCATTTCATTTCCTCTCATCTCTTCCACAAAAGGAGTGATTACTTTTTCACAGACTATAAGCACTCTTAAAGAATTGTTTAAACCATATCTTAACTTTATTAGGAGTTCTTCTTTCTTCAAACTTCATCACAAGTCATAAACCTTTAGATCACCACAATTCTGATTTCTTGGCTTTCGACAACTTCTTGTATCATGAGAAACTATACCAAATTTGAATCACATCACAGGCAATCGTTCATACCTGAAGACTAGCCAAATTGGATCGAGATCTTTTCGATTAGCCCAAATACCAGGTAGAAAAGGTTTAAAGATATTAACAATCACTCGAATTCTCCCTCCTTTCATCAATAGCCCCCTAGAAGAAGATAAATCCACATCTACAACCTCACCCAAAGTAGCTCCAAGTCTACTAAACTTCCTCACATTAACCCAATCATGAGGTAAGCCAATCACATGAATCCAAAAGGGGCAAAAATTGAAATCCACTTCTCTGGCAACCATTCCAACCATAAATTCCTTTAAAATAACCAAAGCCTATCGAAGGTCCATGAGCCTCAATTTAGAACAGAGTAACCATCATCAAAGTCAGTGAACTCAAAAATGAAAATATTCTTACCTTCAACTCTCACCACAACCTTATCAACGCATTTCCAAAGTTTACATAAGCATACTTTCATTTTTGAAAATGCGTTGATAAGGTTAGTAGGAAAAAGGAAAACATCTTAGCTGGTATATGGAGAGAGACATACTCGGCTGAGCATATAAATCTCTCAATCCTCATTTTATTAAGGAAAAAGTATCAATATGGTCTCTAAATTTATGCGTTTGAAACATTTTAGTTCTCAAATTTTATATCAGTATATTTTAGTACTAAAATTTTAGCAATTTAAGATATCATATATAAAAATACGTTTCTAAATTATTACTTATTGGATATTTTAGTCCCTAAACTTTACTAAAATGAAATATTTTAATCTCTAAAATTTGAACTAAATTGTAATTTTTTTTAAACTAGGACCAGAAAATAATAGTTAAAAGTTTAAGAATTAAAGTATTTCAAAAACATAAATTTAAAGACTTTGGTATCGGGGCTAGTACCTTAATGATACCTATTATTATCCAAATTCTTAAGTGGTACCTTAAAAGTATACAAGTTCTCAAAATGGTACATTTTTAGCAAAAGATTTGGTCATCTTTTTTTTTTTTTTTATTGTGCTTTGAATTTTATGTCACATTGATCCTGTAACTTTTAGAATGATTAATTTAGTTCTATAATTTAAAAAGAATTGTCAATTAAATTCAAATTTTAAAAATGGAAATTTTTTTAATAGTAAAATAAAAAATCATTAAAATTAAATAAAAAATAAACAAAAAAATTAAATAAAATAAAAACTCTTTATCTTCTTTCACCCCAATTTTTAATTTTTAAATATCTATTTTTTATTAATAATTATTTGGTATTGTTATTTTAGTTATATAAATAAAACTAATTTTTAATTTATTTCACAGGCTAAAATGAATTGAATAGAATATTTGTTTCTCTCTAATTATTTGTTGTTTCTTCATTTTCTTATTTGTTTAAATCTTTAATTTTAATTCGTCTATTATTTCTTCTTATTATTCTACATAAGTTTGGTATCAGAGTCAACTAGATTTAGTTTTCTTAAACAAAATTTTAATTTATTTATTTTTATTTAATTCTTTTATTTTTTAATGAAAATTTTAAATTATAGAACTAAATTACTCAATCCTTAAAGTTATAGGACTAAAATAACATAAAATTCAAAGAATAATGTAAAAAATTTTAAATTACCAATTATCCTTTATTTATAATTACGTGCATGCATTTGATTAATTTTTTGCCAAAATATAACATTTTGAAATATTGGATAATTTTCAAGTACTACTTAAAAATTTGGGTACTTTTAAAGTACCACTTAAAAACATAGATAACAACAGCTAGAATATGGAATTCATTAAGTTACCCACCCCTGGTATCACCACACCATTTTATTAATTTGTCAAACATACGTGAGTATGAGACTCTCCCAAACTTTAAAACTCACTAATAAGTAAAAGAAAATGAGTGAAAGAAACAATAGAGCAGACACGACTTATGTAAATGGCACCAAAAAGAAGTCTCTTCTTCTAACAATTAGTCGCTGAGACCTCTCATACTTACAAAGAGTACCATGCTATTCCAAGTGATAGAATATTTCTGTTACATATGATAATTGTACTGCTATATAAAGTGCAACCTACTCGGTTCGATTAAACGACGCTTGGCATTATACAAACATGTGACTTGAATTGGGAAAGAGAGTTCTATCACCATAAGTGAACCACACCTTATATCCCTAATTTAAGATTGCATACAACTATCAGAACATGTGCCAAGCTTCTACACGTCTGCGTGCCACCAATTAGCTCTAATCTTTATAAAAATCTCTTATAACTAAACCCTTAAAAATACCTCATTTGTATCAAAACTTCAAAGCATAAATAGTATGTCTCATAATTAGCTGGAATAGATTTGTTTCATTAAGTCCTGCCAAACACTAAGACCAGATGGATGGCGGTTTACAAAATTACGAAAAAATATTTTTTCGGACGATGAAATAATCGTGCTCAAGGCTAGGATAGGTTTAGCCACTCCCTGCTTTACGAGCCAATGGTACATAGATAGTCTAAGCTTGACCCTTTGTATTGTGTAGCAAAGATATGAAGGGAATTTCACTAATTTTGATTTGGGATAACCCAAATCATTTAAAAGAAAATCAATCTTCAAACTAAACCATATATTGACTAATAAATAAAAATATAAAATTATCTCACAAAATGTGACTTTACAGTTTCTTGCATTTAATTTCAAGAGAATATCTCTCTCGTATAAACAAATGAGGATTAATTTCTTTCAATTATTTAAGCTTGGCTTCTCTATATATATATATATATTATATATATATATATATATATATATTAATATTATATACACACACACACACGGTTTCTTTGAACTCTGAGGATTTCTTCGAGGATGATTGATCATTTGAACTAAAAACTCTATTTATAATATTATATTTATTAATATTATAAATATTGAACCATGAATTAGGTTACTCAATTTTCTCTCCTCTCTTCCTTTTTTTTTTATTTATTTTTTATTTTTTTATTATTATTTGGTTTTTGACATTTTCTTTATTCATTTCATTTCATTTCCACTCGTCTCTTCCACAAAAGGGTGATAACTTTTTCACAGATTACAAGCACTCTTAAAGAATTGTTTAAACCATATCTTAACTTTATTAGGAGTTCTTCTTTCTTCAAACTTCATTACAAGCCATAAACCTTTAGATCACCACAATTCTTATTTCTTGGCTTGCGGCAACTTCTTGTATCATGAGAAACTATACCAAATTTGAATCACATCACAGGCAATCGTTCATACATGAAGACTAGCCAAATTGGATCGAGATCTTTTCGATTAGCCCAAATACTAGGTGGAAAAGGTTTAAAGATATTAACAACCACTCGAATTCTCCCTCCTTTCATCAATAGCCCATTAGAAGGAGATAAATCCACATCCACAATCTCACCCAAACCCAAGGTAGCTCCAAGTCTACTCAACTTCCTCACATTAACCCAATCATGAGGTAAGCCAATCACTTGAATCCAAAAGGGGCAAAAATTGAAATCCACTTCTCTAGCAACCATTCCAACCATAAATTCCTTTAAAATAACCAAAGCCCATCGAAGGTCCACAATCTTCGATTTAGAACAGAGTAACCATCATCAAAGTCAGTGAACTCAAAAATGAAAGTATTCTTACCTTCAACTCTCACCACAACCTTTTCAACGCATTTCCAAAGTTTGTTCAGCAAAGCATCATTGCCTCTACTGATACAGAGTGTGCGAAAAAATCTGCCGATAAGATAGACTACCTTCATTTCTTGAACATCATCGTCCGAGTCACCCAGATCTAAGTTCACCAAATTAGCTAATTGCTCACAAATTTTCTCCTTAACAGCAGCAATTCAAGCGAGTTTTAGGAGTTGGACTAGATAGCATATGGGTCGATGGTTGGAGTATAGTGATGTAAAGTTTTTCAAATTATTTTTGCCACAAATTTAGGTGGAAAAAAATGTTACTTTGTAATAAGTCGAGCATCGAGGAGATTTGATTATGAAGGAACCATGAATGAGAACATGATATAATTTACCAAATTCAAACTTCAATATGTTCACATAAACACAATCTCATAGAAATGAAATAATTGCAAATATCATTTGCGATATTATCTAAACAATATGATATTGTTGTCCTTTGTTTTGTCTAATAAGATTCCTTTTTTTTTTTTAACAAGGGCAAATTGTCTTTGGTAATACTCATTCTCAAAATGTATTGTAATGTTTTCTTTATAGTCTCCAAATGTTTAATTAATGCTAACACTTTAAATAGACCCCAATATGATCTTCATATTGTTATAACTTTAGAACCTTAAGAGATTAAGGGTTGTTTTATTAAACATAATTTTTTACATGCGTGCTTTCAGGACTAAAATATACATTTTATGTTCTTTAATATAAGAAAATTGTATGTGCTTTTGCATGAAAAAACTCTTTTGAAATCACTTATGCTTAAAACAACTTTTAACATAAACATAAGCAAAGAAAACCTAACTCTAGCTACAAAATGTAGGTTAGTGAGAAGAAGGAAAACATCTTAGCTGGTATATGGAGAGAGACTTACTCGGCTGAGCATATATTCTCTCAAACCTCATTTTATTAAGGAAAAAGTATCAATATGGTCTTTAAATTTATGTCTTTGAGATATTTTAGTCCTCAAATTTTATACTAATACATTTTAGTCCCTAAATTTTAATAGTTTAAGACATTATGTATAAAAATATGTTCCTAAATTATTATTTTTTGGACACTTTAGTTCCTAAATTTTACTAAAATGAAACATTTTATTTCCTAAAATTTGAACTAAAGTATACTTTTTTTTAAACTAAGACCAAAGGGTAGTAGTTAAAAGTTTAGAGATTAAATATCTCAAAAATACAAATTTAGGGACCTTGGTATCGAGGCCGATACCTTAATGATACCCATTATTATCCAAATACTCAAGTGGTATTTTAAAAGTATAAAAGTTCTCAAAATGGTACATTTTTAGCAAAAAATTAATCACATACATATCACATAACAAAAGATAAAGGGTAATTTGGTCATTTTAATTTTTTTTATTGTTCTTTGGATTTTATGTCACATTGATCCCGTAACTTTTAAAATGATTAATTTAGTTCTATAATTTAAAAAGAGTTGTCAATTAAATTCAAATTTTAAAAATTGAGATTTTTTAGTAGTAAAATAGAAAATCGTTAAAATTAAATAAAAAATAAACAAAAAATAGAATAAAATAAAAACTCTTTATCTTATTTCACCCCCAATTTTTAATTTTTAAATATATATATTTTTTATTAATAATTATTTAGTTTTGTTATTTTAGCTCTATAAATAAAACTTAGTTTTTAATTTATTTCACAGACTAAAATGAATTGAATAGAATATTAATTTATCTTCTAATTATTTGTTGTTTCTTTATTTTCTTATTTGTCTAAATCTTTAACTTTAATTCGTCTATTATTTCTTCTTGTTATTCTACATAAATTTGGTATCCCAGTCAACTAGATTTAGTTTTCTTGAACAAAATTTCTATCTAAATTTTTCCAAACAAAAAAAAAAAACTCACTCAAAAAGAGAAAAATGAAGAAGAAAGAACTAATCTCAATAAAATGAGAGAGAAAACAAACATATAAAGTTTTATTTTTATTCAATTTTTTATTTTTTAATAAAAATTTTAAATTATTAGACTAAATTACTCAATCCTTCAAGTTATAGGACTAATGTGACATAAAATTCAAAGAATAATGATAAAGAATTTAAAATTACCAATTACCTTTTATTTATGATTATGTGCATGCATTTGATTAATATTTTTGCCAAAATATACCATCTTGCGATATTGGATAATTTTAAGGTACTACTTAAAAATTTGGATCCTTTTAAAAATACCACTTGAAAATATAGATAACAATAAATATCAGAATATGGATATCATTAAGTTACCCACCCCCAGGTATCACCACACCATTTTATTAATTTGTCAAACGTACGTGAGTATGAGACTCTCCCAAACTTTAAAACTCACTAATAAGTAAAAGAAAATGAGTGAAAGAAACAATAGAGCAGACACGACTTATGTAAATGGCACCAAAAAGAAGTCTCTTCTTCTAACAATTAGTCGCTGAGACCTCTCATACTTACAAAGAGTACCATGCTATTCCAAGTGATAGAATATTGGGAAATTACAATATTGAGAAATTACCAAAAATAGCACCCCTAAAAATTATAATAATAAAACTAGTGCCCCTGTGTTCAATTAAAATTGAACGTTTAATATTGAACATTCAATATTCAATTTGAACGTAAAATATTGAACGTTCAATATTAAATAGGTCTAATTGTCGTCATTCAATTCTAATTAAACGGATAATATTGAACGTTCAATATTGAACGAGTCAAAATTATCGTCGTTCAATTTTAATTGAACACAGAGGTGCTAGTTTTGTTATTATAATTTTTAGGGGTGTTAATTTTGTTATTTTTCCCATAATATTTCTGTTACACGTGATAATTGTACTGCTATATAAAGTGCAACCTACTCAGTTCGATTAAACGACGCTTGGCATTATACAAACATCTGACTTAAATTGGGAAAGAGAGTTCTGTCACCATATGTGAACCACACCTTAGCCTTAATTTAAGATTGCATACAACTACCAGATCACGTGTCAAGCTTCTACACGTCTGCGTGCCACCAATTAGCTCTAATCTTGATAAAAATCTCTTAACTAAACCCTTAAAAATACCTCATTTGTATCAAAACTTCAAAGCATAAATAGTATGTCCCATAATTAGCTCGAATAGATTTGTTTCATTAAGTCCTGCCAAACACTAAGACCAGATGGATGGCGGTTTACAAAATTACAAAAAAATATTTTTTCGGACGATGAAATAATCGTGCTCAAGGCTAGGATAGGTTTAGCCACTCCCTGCTTTACGAGCCAATGGTACATAGATAGTCTAAGCTTGACCCTTTGTATTGTGTAGCAAAGATAAGAAGGGAATTTTACTAACTTTGATTTGGGATAACCCAAATCATTTAAAAGAAAATCAATCTTCATCTGAATCACATTCTCTGTCTGGTTTAGAATTTGAGGATATACTTTCACCATCTCACAAACATCTTTTGGATCAATACCAGCCTTCACTATACAATCAAATCTTTCTTGTAGCTCAATTCCGTTGCCTCTAAATACCTTCAGTGCCTTTTTCATTTCATTCGAGTCCTTTATAAAGCCCAAGTCTAACAGGAACTTGGTCTTTTGCATACGTGATATATGTCTTTCTTCTCGTTCTGGCAGTTGATTAACTCTAGCTCCCAAAACCCAATTCCTTAATACTTCTGGATTTTCATGGATGTGTGCACAAAGCCGCTTCTTGCGAACATTCAATTTATAAAATAAAGTGCTACTCTTTTTCAAAGCACATGAGCCCAGCAGCAAGGAGTGAGAACGGACAATCTTCCCAATGCCCGTCGTCTCCATCTCTATCTCATTGAAAAACATTAGACACTTTCTTAGATTAAAAATAAATTTCCCAACAATAATTTGTGGAAAGTTCATAAACAACTGACATATTTGGTTCATTGAGCATCCAAATTTCAACAAGAGCCCAATTAGTGAATAAGTGCTGTCCCCTGAATCTTCAAACAAGATATCTGGATGTTGGCTAAGTAATGACACTAACTGCTCGTCGCTGCAACTTATTTTGCTAAACAAATATAAAAGTCCAAGCATTCTGCTCCAATTATAAGATTTCTTGTTTGACAAATTCCCTTCAATCCAACTTGTTTCAAATCCCAAACTCTTAATTTTCTCTAATACCTTTAAAAAATCTGCATTAACATCTCCAATCAGAAGGTGAGGACTAGAAAGCACATAGTTAACAATACTTGATTGGCTGAGACCAGATTCTTCATAAGCTCTAAGTTTTGACTGCAGAGTGACAGAATCATATCCAAAAATTTCCATAGCTTCCTTATAAATCTTTCCGATCTTATTGCGTTTGAATCCATAATTACACAAGACATAATAATTGTTAAGAAAAACAGGGTCATCAATCAAGAACATCATATCACGGGGAAGAAGAGGAACGTATTCAGATGGCTTCAAACCCAAACTCTCAAAGAAAGGTTCAAATTCATTGATAGGATTGTAACGCAAAAACCGAGTAATTGACCTACCAAACTCTGATTTATTTCTAACCTTTTTCAAAAGCTTGTTAAGAAAAAGAACAGAGTTTTTACTCATATTTTCTGCATCAGAAAACTTGAAGGCTCTAGTACAATATAGATATTCCAATAATGCAGCTTGGGCTTCTTTTCTAGTGGCATGGGATATTCTACCAACATTGTCACTAACAGATTCATCCATATTTCCAGAACTTCCATTTTGAACTGCTGCTTTTGTTCCGTAAAGCCTAGGGTTTTGAGCAATTTGGAAATACCCAACAGGGAAAAGTTGAGATTTTGGGGATTTGAGATTATTTTCAGCAAAAGTAGTGAAAACCCATTTAACAAAAGATGCTTTTACGAGGTTTCGTGAATGGGTCATTATGAGTTTGATGAGACATGGAGAAATCTGTAGATTACTAAAAGGATGAATAGAAGCGGAATTGAAATGCTAGTTCAGTTTTTAGATAAAAATAAATCACCTTGGACTCTGTTGAGTAAACTGGCATGAGCTTTCAAGTCTAAACCCAAGAGGCTTCGCCACTTTGGTACCGATAGATGATTACTGAACAGAGCTCAACCGCAACTGGAGGGCGTTTTGCATATAGCGATAGATGAATAAACAGCAAGTAGACAGAGGCGAAGAGTAAATTAGGAAGGCGGAGGGCAACTGCCGGCTGGGAATGGCCGAATGGGTGTTGCGCAGCTGCCGGCTGGGACGAGGGTGCTGCTTAAGTAGTTTGAATGTGTAATACTGTATATGGTTATATGTTATGACCTTCAATGATGTGGTGTTTTTTTGGGGAAAAAAAAAATATATGTTGTGTTAGATAATAATTTTTTATTTAAAATTTTTATGTTATTTAAATATAGAATTGTAATATATATATATATATATTTTTATTTTGTACATAGTTCTTCAAACAAAGATTTATCGTCGGTAACTCGTATAATCCCAATATTAACTCATATGTTCCCAATTTAAAAAAATAATATTATTTTTATTTTTATAATTTTTAAAGATTTTGTTTATGTAACTTTTCAATAAAATATAAGCTTTATAAAAATAAAAAAAATAAGTAATTAAATAAACTTAAAATATACCAAATTAAAATTACAAAGCCTTAAACCACATGACCAACATTTTAAGGAAAACTATCATCGTGTTGAGATCTTTATAAGTCTATTAATTCATTAAAAATATACTTTAATATTGTATTTTTTAAGATGTATGCTTAGGGTTTATAAGTTTTTAAAATGTATATTTTAATCATCTACTTTTTAAGATATATACTTAGATTCCTATAATTCATAAGAAGTTATAATCAAATTCAAATAGTAGTTTTTCAATGATAAATTCAAAACTTTAAAAAATGAAATAGAATAAATAAAAGAATTCAAAAATTTGTAATTAATAAAAAAAAGTTAATTTAATTTATATTTGAAATAAAAAATTAATAAATATATATCAATTTTTTTTGTATTTTTAAAATTTGTTAAGTTTTTACTTTTATGTTTTTTTTAAATTTTAAATTTTTAATGTTCTCCATTTTTTTTAATCCTTTTTAAATTTAATTTTTTTATTTATTTAAATTAATTTAAAAATTAAAATTTTAATGTTTTTTTTTTAAAAATTACTTTTTGCATTTTATTTTAAAAATTTAGAATTTATCCCAGAAAAAAAAAGATTATTTAAACTTGATTGAAATTTTTAAAGAATTATAAGACTTTAGGAGTGAATAAAATATATATTTTGAAAAATTACATAACTTTAGAAATATATTTTAAAATATACAAGATTAAAATGTATTTTGTAAAGAATTACTCGACTTATAAAAACCTTAATCTTAAATAGAATGTCCTATATTGCTAACTAATAATATAGTGTTTATAAATAGTATGAGACTTAATTTCTTTTTAGATTAATTCTTTTTAAAATAGATAACTCATTTTACTTAAATAAAATATAAAATTTAGAAAACTTAAAAGGTAAATTCATTAATATATAACTACTAACTTTATGTAGTATTAGAAAATTAGGACGTAACTACTCTTCTCCTATTGTAAAACTAGTTTTTTAATAAAATATTGCAGTACATTTCTCTTTAAACTTGTAAAATGTAATAATTTTATTTCTTAAATTTTTTTATTCTAAAAATTAAAAGAATTTATAATTTAAATAACAGATATAAGGTGTTCATTAAAAAACGTATACAACCAAATGTGATTTTAATTAACATTAATGATGATCGATTTTTTGTTAAACACATATTCTATTTTTTTTCTAGATTTTAATTAAAAAAAATTGAACTATCAAATATTACTCTTTTTACTACTCTATTATTTCATCTAATGACATTCTTCTTAATAAGTATAAGATATTAACTCTATTAATTAATTATATTTAGAGGTTTTATAAGTATAAGATATGCAGTTATGAATAAAATAAGAACAATGATTTATCCTATATTAAAAATATTAGTTTATAATTGTGGTAAGGCTTTAAATAAGTAAGAATTATACCTATAATAATTCTTTTTAGCTTTTTATACAACTTAACTAGTATAATCGTAAATGAGACTTAAAATTCATTATGCTTAAATGTGCTTCAGTTAAAACTATAGGTTTTGGGTCTTATATTTAATAATTGGTGACTAAAACATGCATGGCTTTATAATAATTTTTAATATTTAAGCAATTAAATTTCAAAGCAATTTTTCATTTTCAAACTTGTCTTGTCATAGTTTTCTTTTTTGGATAATATATATTTTCAATCATTATATTTTAGTTACAAATAAATTTTTATAATTAACAAACGTAATTTAAGATTGCAATTGATAATAATTTATTCTAAGTGATATAGTTCACCTCCGCCATTCATTACCTTGAGTCTATAATTTAGTTATCTTGTTAAAAGTCTCACTTTCTATGTCATGAATAATGGCCACTTACCTACCTTCAATAGACAATAAAATCTATACTTTTATTAAAGATATAAGACAAATACATGATTTTGGAGAAAGTAAACACTTTATTCATTAAAAAAGTAGTATTATTACAACCTTAGTTTTCTTACTAATTTACTTCATATGAGTTTTTTATACATTATTTTTTCTAAGAAAATAGAGATATAAAGGAAAATAAAAAAGGTTTAAACTTTGTTCTTTTATATACATTAGTGTAAATATTGTTAGCTAAAAACACGTAAAAATATAAGGTTATCTTATATTTTATTTTTCTCTTTAAGACATGTGTAATCTTTCTTATTAAATAAGGACACATATAAAACTAAATGTTATCCTTATATTTTCTTTTGAGTTTACTACCAATATTTTATTTTCAATTACTTGCTGACACATTCCTTATGGAATCTGGAGACATGGATTTATCTTTATCATTGATGCAATAAAGAAATTTGTGGTCTTTGGAATACTTTTTAGTCAATTGAAAAAAATTCTTATTTGGGTCATTTAGTGGTGTTTAACTCATTACAATTGAATAGTACCTCAAAATTAACCATTTTTTTAATATCTTCTTGGTTAATTTTTAAATTACTGTAGAAAATTATTATGATTTTACTAGTAGAGTAATTTACCTTTACTTCTGAATAAGTGTTTATTTTTTTAATTTTATAGTAAATTTTACTTAGCATTATTGCTCGTTCATAATTTAACGTTTCTTTATTAAACTTTTATTCTGGTAGAGCCTTGGGTTATTCGACTATTCTTGTTGTGGATGTGATTTCTATTTGAATGAGATGATATGGATTCATTAGCTTTCCTTTATCTCAATCTATAATTGAACTAAAGAATCTTAAAAATAATGATTGATCATTTGCCTTGATTCTTTTCCTAAAATTTTTGATTGTTTTCTTAAAATTTTCTGAAAAATATGTTAATTCCATTAAATTGTTAATTGGATACATATTCTTAATTAATCTACAATAAAATAATTGGTAAATAAATTTAGGACTACTCTTTTAATGATATTAAATATGCTACTAATGACTTTCTTGTTTTCTGGTACATAAACATTTTCTGTAGTGAAAAACTTCATAAGTTATAATTGTTCATTTTTGGCTAAAATAAAGAAATTTAACTATTGGTCTGAGGTAATGATTCGTTATTTTTTCTTCTCTTCTTCTAAGACGAGAAATGTATTATCTATTTTCCTAAAGATTACTAGTCTCAATACTTTTCCTACGATTGTCATTTTGTTTTTTGTAATTGTCTAGTTTTCGAGTGCTTGAGCATAGTTGCCTTCTAAATTAGTCACTACATCACTTGGTTTGGGTTGTAATTAGCAAAGCTTTTTTCTACTTCGATTTTAATGGTGAATGCTTTATGTGTTACACCAAAAAATTCAGTTATTGCTATGCTAACTTCTAGCCATGTTTTATATATTCTTAGAGCTGGTCCATTGTAGACACCATAATATTTTTCTTTTTCTTTGGCCTTTTTTCTTTAAGTTCTTTTTCATCTGTAATACTAGACCATAAAAGTTTTGAGGAGTTACCCTCTTCTTAAGATATTTGAATTTTTTTTCCAATAAAGGTTTTAGTTTATGTTGAGATTTTAATCTCTTTCTTTCTAGGAGAACTGATCTCTTTCTTAGTACCATTCTTAAGTATTTTCTTGAGATATAAAACCTCAAGTTGTTATATTATAATTTTGAATTTCTTTTCTTTGATCTCAAGTTGTTTTGTTATAACTTTCAATTCCTTTTCTTTGATCCTGATTTCCTAGAGACCTGATCTCTTGCTTAGTATCATTCTTGAGTGTTTTCATGAGATATAAAACCTCAAGTTGTTATGTTATAATTTTTAATTTCTTTTCTTTGATCT
The DNA here is from genome assembly GCA_029378325.1 of Elaeagnus macrophylla. NCBI lineage: Eukaryota > Viridiplantae > Streptophyta > Magnoliopsida > Rosales > Elaeagnaceae > Elaeagnus > Elaeagnus macrophylla. The sequence goes on along the minus strand of CM055648.1, from coordinate 14,934,769 downwards.
CAAGTTGTTTTGTTATAACTTTCAATTCCTTTTCTTTGATCATGATTTCTATATCAAGATCATATATTATCTACAATGGAAAAGATTGTTAATGGAGCTAATTCTCTAGTTAATGCATCTATTAGATTATTTTTAATTCTTGATAAATGTTCTACATAAACTTATAATGGTTAAACCATTGTTGCTATCTATTGAGTCTTCCTTGTCTTTAGTACTACTCTGTAATATTCATAAGGAAAATTTGTTTCTATAATCATTTGATCATTTGATCTTGGGTGGTATAAGGGGATAAGTTTTTAACTTGTACTTTTACTTTATCAATATATTTAGTATCTCCCTTAGCCCAATTTTAGACATAATCTTTCTTAAGCATTGTCTGTAATGATTTTCTTATTTTTGCTTATATATATATGTGAGTGTGTGTGTGTTTTAGCTTATTTAAACATTCTAAAAATTTTTGGAGTTCATTTTTATTTTTTGTAGTAATAAATTTTTTTATATGTTATTTAAGATATGAGGTTGTAAACGGTGTTTGTCATTTTCAATCTCAAGTCCTAAATATTTTATTTTATCTTAAGCAATTATTGCTTTCTTATTTGATAGGACTACTCTTATTTTTAACATTCTTGTAATATGTTTATTAGATCTAAATAATAATTATATACATTATTGTTAAATACTAATATATCATTTATATAAGCACCACAAAAACTATGATATTTTTTTAAAATATATTATCCGTACATCTTTAAAAAAAAATTTGTGCTTGTTTTAGTCCAAAAGAAAGAATTGTCTATTAGAATTGTTCTTGTAGAAAACTAAATACTGTTAATTTTTGAGATTTTTCATCAAATCTTTTTTGCCAAAACCTACTCTTGCAAAATTTGAAAAATATTACTTTCTTTTTTATTAAGGATAATAATTATTCCTTTTTTATGAATAAAAAATTCTTCATATATTGTTCTTTATTTAAAATTTTAAAATTAATAATCATTCTTTTTTTTCCTCTCCAATTTTCACCTTCTTTTTTCACTAGAAAAGTAGGGCTTGAATTAAGTGAATTATTGAAAATTATTACTTTTAATTTTAAGAGTTCTTGAATTTATTTTTCAAATTTATCTTGTTCTTCTAGTTTATAAATTATTGGCTTTATTCTTATGGCCTTTGAAAGGTCTTTTAATTTTACAATTCATATTTCATTAGATCTATTAATATTTTGATCTAATTGATTTTCTGAGTATATTATTCTTAATAACTTTCTGATGTATGTTAAGGTTTTATCTTATTATATTTCATTTGAAAAGGGTTTAGATTGACCTCTATATTTAAAAAAATATTTTCTCTTTGTGATTTTTTTTTTATTTTATATTCTCACCACGTTTTTACTTTTTATGTTGTTATATAAAAGTTGATGATGAAACTGTTAATATTTTTCTTATCTTTAGCACGTAGATAGTGTCACCATCCAAAGTTATCAAACTTATTTTATTTAAGTACTGAGTAAATGACTAAATAAGTTTATGAAGTTATTTCCTAATAGAATATCAACTATAATTTCTAGTTGATATATCGGAGGGAAATGAAAGATATCTTTATATATATATATATATATATATATATATATATATATACTTTTAAGACTTGTTGAAACTTATAGCAGTATTATTAGTTATTCTTATTATTAACTTTTTTATAGCTAATTTTTGAAATTTTTTTGAAAATATATATTTACTGACTACACACATACTTTGAAAATATCATTTGAATTTTAATTCTATGTTTATATATGTATTATTTAAATTTATTATATTTAATAATCCAACCATTAATCAAAATTAGAGTCAGATACTCCTGAGTCTATGATTTCTTCTTCAGTTTCTTCTATAAATAGATACCGCATGTACATATATATCAAATTTGTATTCAATCTAGATGAATATATCTAATATTTTATTTATCTTTTTACAGAATTTTTGATAATTTTTTCACAATAGTTTATTTGTCAATTAATAGTATGTTAAATCTTTTACATCTGCTATAATAATACTTGTTTTTTTATTACTTACTTTATAATAAATTGTCTTTCCTAGGAATTATTTTTCTTTTTTTTGAGAAAGATGATTCTTTGAATTTATTTCCTTCTTTAAGATTTAGTTTTGACTTTTGAAATTTTTTAAATTTCTTTTTGCTAAATATCATGAAATATCTTATGTATTTGTCTCTATTGTATCTTGATTTTTTATTATTTCTGTCAATTTTTTTGATATGTATAAAAAATGTCTATTTACTTTAGTTATCTTTAATTTCCATTAAGTTTGTGAGATATTTGTGATATTTCTTGGGAGATATTTGTGATCTTACATCAAATCTTAGGGATATTATTGATATTATCCCGTCCATTATTAACATGCACATTATAATTGTTTTCACTTTCGTTAATTTTCTTAATAGTCGAATAGCTCGATGCACTATTGGAAGAAAGCACATCTTTGGGAAGTAACGTATGTACAACTTCAACGTGATACCAGTTTGTTCATAACAAAGAAGAAGAAGAAGCCAAAAAGTTGCATGAGCATAATAAAATAGGTTCCAATATCAATTTGATGTGGTGAATATTAATACTAATTATATCAGTGTTTTGATAATTTTATGAAAATAGAATTATTAATATCCTTTTCAATTAATATTTAATTATTTTTATTAAATAAATGAGGTATTTTGTGTTAAAATACTAAATTTAACTTTTATAGGTTAAAAGAAGAATAATATATATATATTTTTTTGGATTTTCATTTTTATTTTTCTTGATGTTTAGGATATTTTTAGGATTTTTCTGTATTTTTTAAACGCATGTATATGTACTTAGCAATTGGGCTGCATGTACTTAGAAAATTTGAGATGCCACGTCTGAGCCAACCATGCACCACGTAAGTGTGAAACCTCTAATTGCAACGCGCCATGTCATCCCTATTGTTAGGGTCCTTTTTTTTAAGGGATTTTAAAGTTCCCTTATTTTTTATTAATAAAGAGAAAATATACTCATATATTCGGGTGGAACTCGAACTTAGGTTCTTGGTGGGAGAATTGAGAGTCTTATCACCTGAATCACAAGAAATTCCTAAAAAAAAACATTTAAAAGAAAAATGCTCCAAAGCGCCGTCTACGGGGGATCGAACCCACAATATTGTTAGGGTCCTTTACACATTGCAAAATTGACATTTGGGTTCTTTATTTATTTTTTGAAACATGCTATTAAAAAATAATTGCACTATAACAAGGTTAATTTTTTTATTTTTATTTTTATTTTTTTTTAATTTTATAAATTGGAACTGAAAAAATTTATGAAAAAAAATAATAATAATAAATTGTCATTATTTTTGCCAAAACAAAAGAAAACATGTTAACTAACATAACAAAACTCAGCAAAATTTTCCATAGCAAAATAATATGTAGGTGAAAGAAAAAACCATTCTATACCTAAATATTTTGGATATATAACATATATTAATTGTGATTTATTTACACTAAAATATTCAAAGAACATAGAAAAATCTACTACAGAGAGCATTTCTGGAAGAATAGCTTGCTCTTTGAGCAGTAGAAAAAACTCGACAAAATTAATAAAATAGTTTGATGCTAAGTTTTATTTGGATACTTCATTTTTCATAGATTATCTGTATTCAATAGACATAACATAAGTGTGAGTATTCAAATATTTTGATTTGATGTAAATTTGTACAAGATTAATTTAAAAAAGTAGCTAGGCATATTTGACATCCAAATCCTTATTAAAAATTTCGGTGTCCTAAATATCTAGTGCTTGTGACATAGGTTAGGTGTAAAAGAGAGGATCAGGAGAGTAACTGTTAGGGTTGTTTGATTATACAAGAAACACGTACTTCTAGAAATATAAAGAATAATGCGAAGAGAAAAAAAAATCTATAAAAAAGAGATAAAGAAAATATGCTTGGAGAACAAATAAAAAAGTACTGCTAAGACTAAATGGAAAGTTCTAAATAGCCTTCATACCCAAGTAAAATTTGTAGGCAATTAATTTTAGAATAATTTATTAAAACAAGTAAGTAAAATTGTATAGAATGCTCGACTATAAATACTATTTTTCGTATTATCATACTACCAACTACTATATACTAATCACATACAAACAATATAATCACCCACTTTTGTATTCTAAAAACCATGACTGAGATATAAAATCCAAATAATGGTCCATAAGTTTCTGTAACAAAGAAACAGTAACCCCAGTTTATCTTTTGATACGTACTTGAAAACTCTGGTGTTGAGGTGATTCTTTGTTTTAACGCAAAGGAAGAAATATACTCATATTCATTGTAATAATATATACCATGCATTAATCATTTGAAATAAACAAGAATTGTAGTGGATATATGAATTGGGATTCCTTATTGTGGCTTCATTTTATTGGCTCATTTTCTAGAAATGTAAATATCCAAGGCTGGTTTCTTTCAAAGTTGGATAAAGAATGGGCAAACTACTGTCAAAATATGGACCGTATCTCTCGGCTTTAAAGCTCAAGGTTTAATCATCTGAGTATATGTACAAGTGTTTTGATAAATATATAGACATATGGTTAATTAATCACTTCTATAAATTTTTAATAATCATTTAAATGCATGTATAAGAGAATATATATATATATATATATATATATTTTTTTTTTTTTCTAGCACGTTCCTTTCATGGTATTTATTAATATATTGGTATAATATTATAGGATATATATGAAGAAATTAAGTACCGTCAGTAGGAATCACTTGTAAAACTCAAACTTAATAATTGATAGAGCATCATTTTGACAATTTTGCCTCGAAACCACGACAATAAAGGTCGAGCATCTTATTTTTATATCAAAATCAAATTATGTTTTTATTAATTTTTTTTATTCGAACATGTATTTAATTTGAAATTGAAAAGAAATAAATTTTATTGCTAGATTATTGAATGAATTACGATTAAAATATATAAAATAACATAAATTGTTCGACTAATGTTTTTATTTTATTTTATTTAGTCACATGTTCAAACCATTATTTGTTGTTGTTTTTATTTTTTAAATAGTATTACACAACTCATACACACTAATAAACGATTGTGATATAATCTCATACAATTATTTTGTTATTATTATTTTAATTAACTTTAAAGATGCATCTCTGCGGCCTCTCTTTTCTATCGCTTCTCTCTACTAAGGTTTTGTTGTGCTCCCTGTTAGTGGCCGCTGGCGGGCCGTTTGATTGCCAGACTGGCGGTCTACTCTTTTGTCTTATCGTTTGTACAATTTTTTCTCTGTTTTGTCAGCCAATTTTGCTTTTTATTTCATCTTTGGTGACTCTTACTGTTTTGTGGCCGTTCGTGGTGCTTCATGGTGGCGTGGCTCTACTGCTCGGAGTAATCTGTATCTAGTACCTTCTCTTTTTCCCTCGCCCGTTTTTGCTTCACCTTTAGTCTTCGACGGTGGCTCTAATCACCAGTGAAATGGAGGGATATTTTGGGTATTTTTGGTTTTTCTGGTTGTGTTTATGTGATTGTTTTAATGTGCATTTTATATTTATCCTGCTATTTTTAGTATATCTTGAAAAATGCAAGTATATTTTGTTTTAATTTTGTTGATATAGTGTTTGAATACTTTTATTTTCCATTTTTTGTTTATGAAATTTATTCACTTTTTTTATTTCATCAAGTCAGGTATTAAAATGAGTCGTAATATAGAGCTAATATGGAAAGCTCATGTATATTCGCTCATAGATTTGAGTTTCTTGCTGGATGTTAATATTAACTGAAATTTTAGGATCGTGATATATTTTTTAGAATGTATGTGTTTTAAAATTGTATTTTAGATTAATATTTAATAAAATTTTATATTTATTATTAAAAAAAAAAAAAAAAAACTTTAAAGGTGCATGGAATAATATTAGAAGAGTACACATGCAGGTTGTGAGATTAGGGTTACAGTTGTCTAGGATTCAAAGGTGATCAACATGCAACGTACGTCGTCTAGTGCCAGCTAATGGAAAGAAAGTTATTACTTGCTTATCAAACATCGATTAACTTCCATATATATTATTATGATTAAAAGCTATAAAGAGAATCCTTGACTTTGGTGCCATATGGCATCTTACTTTTGGTGATCAGTGATCACTTGAATGTGCTCTGCAACGACTTTGGTTAACTACCCAAATTATTTTCCTGTTCCATAATCAACAGTACCGTTTCTGGGCCCTATGTTTATTATATTCCTTTGTTTGCTTCCTTAGGGACATCAACCTAACACTGTATCAATGTATGATATAGGAGATGTGATTATTTCTATTGTGTGTTTTAATATAAAAAAAATATTTTGATGTAATTTGAACTATAATATAAAATAAAAAAGGGATAAATCTTACTCTGAGAATATTAAACAAATCACCACTTGTGAGTTTTCAAAAGTTTTAAAAGAAAATAGCTTTAATTTGTTAGATTTGTAATTATATGAAATTATGTATATAACTAAAAAGATGGAAAAAAAAATTACAAATACACATAAATAAATATTGGATTTATCATAACTAATTGCTTAAGAGGGTGTATAAATATTAACTTTTATAATTATGTGCATTTTAAGAATTCATGTCTAATTTGTCAACAAAAAAAGAAATTCATCTGTAGCATAAATGACTAAATTATTCAACTGATTTCACTTTTAATTAATTTAATAAAAAAAATATTTTTCTTTTTCCTATATATATATTTGTTTATGAGAAAATTAAATTAAAACTCTAAGTATAAAAAGAAATTATGTCATGAAATTAAATAAAAAAATATTTAAGTTTAAAGTAGATATTTATTATTCATATCATCGTACCTTAAAATTTAAAATCTTACATCTTAAGGTTATGACTCAAGATAACGAAAAAAATATTTTATATATACATATACATATATATATATATATATATATATAAATTTATATAACACAATTTAATAAATTTTGTATTAATAAATGGTTTGATAATCACTTTATCTTCCATTTCTCATCTTATATATTTAATCCACATTAAATAACACGTATTTTATATAATATTCAACGTGTCGTACTGTCATCCTCTCTAGAAACCTCAATAGTATCTAATTTTCCAGCATAAATATTAGCCTCTTTCTATCGCAAGAAAGGCAAAAGAGAGAGAGACATCTCTAGGAAATAGACACAATTAAGACTAGACCAACATGATTAACAGTAAACACATAAAACCCTTGAAGAAAACAAACACCTTTCAACTTAAGAAGTCATCTTCAATGGATTTCTCAGTTCCTGATGAAACCATAACTAATTATGTCCCAAAAAAGTCACCCAACACAGTTGAATTCCCAACATCTCCACAGTTAATATTTGGGGAAGAGATGATTCATTTCAGTCACCCCCAACACCCTCTGTCCAAAGTAGACCTCCCTGATCTCTTTACTTGCTTTGGCTGCAAAGAGTTTGGCGCAGGCAAGAGGTTCACTTGTCAGCAATGTGATTTTCAGCTCCATGAATTTTGTGCCTCTGCTCCATCAACTCTTAAGGGCCACCCCTTTCATTGTCAGCACCAACTGGTTCTTTATTTTAAACCATGTGAGTATCCATATATCTCTACGTTTGTTTGGTCACTTTCTTCTTACACTAGTACCTTAGTGATTGGTTCAATCAAATCAAATTATATGTACTACTTTTGTTGTTCCACTTTATCTCTTATCAATAATTAGCAAATAAATAGATAGAAGGTCCACCTTTTATACAACAATGGCCAAAAGGCCCAAAACAACCGTAGCTTATGTGTTTATTGCGTATTGTTGACACATGTTGCATGCCAAAGTACCTAAGATTGATATATGCAGTGAGTTAAAGGAAAATAATCCTGAGTTTTACTTTTATGTGAAAATGTGCACTTTAATCCTATTATTTTTAATTTGGGCATTTTTAATTATGAAATTATAAAAGATGCACTTTTAATCCAGTAATTATGAAAAATGAGTACTTCTAATCCATTAACTATTAAAAATGTGAGCACGTCTAGTCCAACAAAAAGCAATCAATTTTACACTACAATGCTTAAGTCGCATATAAATGATAACGGGATTGGAAATGCTCAACATGAAAATAATAAGACTAAAAGTATATATATAAAAGAAGAAGAACTAAGTGTTGATATATATATATATGTATATATATATAAGTGGTATACATCAATTGCTTTCTTTTCAATTAGTAACTTTCCTCTTTCTAATTTACTATACTATGATTTTTTGCATGTTTATAGTAAAAGGAGGAATTGGGCTATCAAAATGTGATGTTTGTAGCAAACCAGTTAAAGGGTATAATTTTAGATGCAAAGCCTGCAGCTTCCAAATGCATCCTTGCTGCGCCAAGTTATCTTCTGAAATGAAGTTTCCAGACTACCACCCTCACACTCTAAGACTTTTACCAACCGGCAGCGCAGCCATACAATCAGGTGGCAATAATAGTTACCTGTGCGGCGAGTGCAGGAGGAAGAGGTCTGGCCGTTTGTATCATTGTACTGTATGTGATTACCATTTGCATGCAGTTTGTGCTAAGAATATGATAAATGGACTCAATGAAAATGGCAAAAAAGGCATAGAGAAGCCTAGCGGTTTCGGAACAGTAGCAAAACTTGCTGGTCATGTGGTGTCTGACTTCATTGGGGGGATTTTTGAGGGACTTGGACAAAGTGTTGGTGAAGTCTTACTTGACAATGCTACTAGAGGAGGAGGGCCTAGTAATAACACAGCAAGACCAACTTGGAACTAAAAATATTAAATCATCATATATAATCAAATTTGGTATGTATGAACGAATAATGCTTTATAATATGTACTTGTTTTTCCTATTTAATTAATTGTCTATTCGTGTGTAGCTTATTAGGTTTCTCTGTATCAAGAACAAGCACTGCTGATGTAGTTACAGTGAACAAGATGTGTAACCTATGTTGGTTCCATTTGTATACGCTGTGGGTTTTTTTTTTATAGACTTTTAAGCTATAAAATAAATAGTGGCTTTATGAAGTCGGAATGGTAAAGGTTTAAGGCAACTATAAATATGAAAACTATTCCACAATTTGTTTTTTGTTTTTAATGTTTTTTATTATTATATGAAACTATTTAAGATTAAAAAGTATTTGATATATAGGAAACCGAAACCTTAACTTTGAATTTGTTTGCCTCACAGTTAAATTTTAGTGTCATTGTACTTCAACAATGCAAATAAAATGAAATATTATTTTATTCTCATTTCTAGAATTATAATTGAACATCTAGAAAAATGAGACATCACTTAATTTATGATTTTGTTAATAAATATTTCTTTAGAAAATGAAAAGCAGAACCCATTAAAATTTTACAGAATCTGAAAACTTTTGAAAATGGGAAAAAGTAGGAGCTTTTACGAACAGTTTTTCAATAAGTCAAAAAATCACGCGTTAGAAAAAGTTGATCTACCCATTGATAGGCATTACTTTTTGAAGAATCCCTTTTCTCATTTTCTTCCACTTCTCCATCAAATACCGACTATATATTGTACAGTACCTGTATTCTTCCATTTACATGAAATATGTGTGTGAGCAATGCGACATAAATCTAAATGTCTTAGATACTTCGACACTCTAATTTTATATAAATTTAAATTAAAAAAATTAGAGACATGAGCGCATCTGAAACTATAAAATTTTATTACTATCAATCACCTATCTCCTAAAAAAATATGTGTAACATTGTAACATGGTGTATATATTTAATGCTAAATACCATTAACATCTAAGTCAAAATTTCATGACAACATAAAAAAGAAGAAAGGTATCTTCTCGGTTTACATCATTGTAAAAGTTTAAAACATAAATGACTAGCAGAACCCAAATCACTAATTTCCATATACATGTCCTTTGCTTGTGTTCATAAAGTATTTATCATGAGATCTTCAGAACTATGGGGCTTGTTTTTACAAGGAGTTTTGTTTTTTTGTATTTTAAATTTTTATTTTTTTGTTTGTTTTCTAATCCATTTTATTTTTTTATTTAAGAAATAGAACTGTTTAATAGAAACTCAGTTGGTAAAGAGTTTTGTTTTTGTTTTTAAAAATATGAACACATAACACAAAAAATGTTTGATAAAAATGTGTTTTATGTTCTTTTTTATTTTTTTCTTTATCTAATACTCTTTTTTTATATATATTTTTTGAACTTTGACTTTTTTATTGAGAACGATGATAGGAGACAAAAAAAAAAAAAAAAGAACAAGGAGGAGGGATTGTAATATTTGAAAAAAATGTATTAGAGTAAGATTTGATATTTAATCATCAACATTTTGAAATCTAAAAACAAAAACAAGTTTTGAAAGCCTCTTTTTTGAAGTTCAAAAATTAGATTATATAGTGGAACCCATTTTTATTTAATATGAAAACTAAAAACGAACAACAATATATTAAAAAAAATTATGTTATTTTTCGAAACAACTATATTAATCATATAGTCGTAATTGAAACTAGAACCCAGACATTTTAATATGATCAAGTGAGTTACATGTCATTAAATCCAAAGTTAGTTTGATAATTGGAAGACATACAAGCAGCCAAATGCAGAGGTGTAATGCCACCAGGTCCAGCAAATTTTGGGGGTGGGGGTGGAATGTAACTCTTTGAAGTATCATTACACCCAACAAAGGAAAAATGGATTAGCACATCAACCATCTTCCTGCACTTCCTTTTAACTGTCCGGCTTAAGAGACATGTAACATGGTAATATAATCTTACCTTATAAAATAAATAATAAATATAAATATATATAAATAATATAAAGATGCAAGTTTGCATTTTCATATATAAATGATCATCCTTGCCCTAAATATAACATGTTAAAAATTGACAGGTAAGATGTACTTAAGTATCAAGTACTTTCTCATATAATATATTTATTATCTATGTATTAAACATATGCAATATTTTGGTATTCTTAAACTTCTAAATAATTAAAAAAAAATTAATTAGTTATTATGAGTACATGCATTAAATTTATTGTTGCATTATACATCACATGTAAATCACTATCATATCCAAATTGATATGTCAAAATAAAAATAACGAGTAAGATATACTTTAACTATCAATATATTTTTCTATAAAATATAATGGAATAAATTAATTGCTCTAACTTTTTACACAATTTATAATATTTATTTATTTAAACAGTTGAGATTTATAATAAAGTATAGAGAAAATTTATTCTTTAAATATCAATAGATGTAATAATAATTGTACACACTAATCCTATCCCATAATATAATTCAATTATTTATTTATTAAACATATGAAACCTTTTTAACATACGTTAATTATTTTAAAATATGAGAGTTCACATTAATTAATTTATATTGATTTCAATAATATTTCATAACTGTATTACATTAATTTGTATCTTTCTTTTATTTAAAAATAGTAATTTGTATATTACAATAACTACCATCAACAAGCATGTAATTCATAATTTTAGAAATGACGAACATAACCCAAATCACTAATTTTCATTTACGCATTGCTTTACTTGTGTTCATGAAGTATTTTTCATAAAATCTTCAGAACTATGAAGCAAAGAAGCTTCACTGCTATATTCACCTAAATTCTGTGCACTTATGGGATGAAGATCAAATGTTAATTCACTTTTCTTCAATATTCCCACATCCACATGTGGATGCCTCCTGACAAGGCTTCTAACTCTTTCTAACTCCACCACCACTTCTTTCATTGTAGGTCTTTCATCCCCCTTCAATTTTATGCATCTCTTCGCAAGTTGGGCGACATCTCGAATTTGTTCTCTACTTCCTTCTCTTAGAACACAATCATCAACAACATGAAACAAACGATTTTGTTTCATTGACAATGCAAAATATGAAGAAAGGTTTATGTGTGCCTCTACTCTTTCAAGTGATATCGGCCTCTCTCCTGTTAGTAATTCTAACAAAACGACACCAAAACTATAAACATCACTTTTTTCTGTCAATTGACTTGTTTCAAAATACTCTGGATCTAAATAACCAAGTGTCCCTTGAACCAATGCTATTATTTGAGATTGATCAATTGGTATTAACCTTGAAGCTCCAAAATCAGACACCTTTGGTATGTATTTTCATCTAATAGTATGTTTGCTGACTTGACATCACGGTGGATAATTGGTATTGAAGCTGCAGAGTGAAGATAAGCAAGTGATGAAGCAGTTTCTATAGCTATCCTTAACCTGTTGTCCCAAGAAATTGAGACCAAACTTCCATTTTTGTTATGATGAATATGTTGGAACAATGTTCCATTAGAGATATATTCATAAACTAACAGAGGAACTTCAGTTTCTAGACAACAACCTAAGAGCTTCACCACATTACGATGATTTATTTGAGTTAAGATCACAACTTCATTTATAAATTGCTCAATTTGATTTTTGTCTATAACCTTTGATTTCTTTATAGCAACTATTTTCTTGTCTTGAAGAATTCCTTTGTATACTGTTCCATTGCCTCCTCGACCGAGGATTCTATTCTCGGCAAAATTGTTAGTGGCATTCTTGAGCTCATTTGCTGTGAAGATTCTTGTTGATTCTATTGCAGTTTCATGTGAAGCTATTTGTTGTCTTAACAATAATCCTCCATTTTGATGGAAAAACTTTTCCCTAAGTTTAATTAGTTTTCTTTTCTTGATGTTGAAGTATAACCAAGATATTCCTACTAGTAAGAATAAGAAACCAAAGCCAAGACCTGCTTGCAAATTTGATGGCAATAAGTACATAAAGATTGTTAGGGATTTCTTTTTTGTAATGTGTTCTATTTTCTTGTGTTTGAAACTAATTTTCTGCATTCTAAATATTTTTTCCAAAAAAAAAAAAAAATACAAAAACTGTTGATAACGAGTTTTATTTTATGTTTTCTAAATTATGAACGCATAAGACAAAAAACTTGTTTGATAAAACTACGTTCCACATTTTGTTTTTTTGTGTTTATTTTTCTAATTAATACCCATTTTTGCTTTTTTATATTCTGAACTTTAACTTTTTATTGAGAATGATGATAGAAAAAAAAAATATGGGTATGTGATTTTCGCAAAAAATTGGTATCATAGTAGGATTTGAAATATAATCATGAAAATTTTGAAATTTGAAAAATAGAAAACAAGTTTTGAATACTACTTTTTTTCAAGTTAAAAATTTAAACTAAACTTGAAACATATTTGTAATTAAAATGAAAACTAAAAACAAAACTTCTTACTAAACAATAATAAATTTAAAAACTTTAGTTTGAACATAAAAAAAAAAAAAAAAAAGACACATTAAAAAAAGAGCCCTAATTAATTCAACTTTCGGATTTAGCTATAAGGAAAAAAGAAGCATGTACTAACCTAGAGTGAGCTTGATTATTGGGAATTCAATTGTGTTTTTGATACAGCCCTTGCCATTTTTTCTCCCATCTCCATAGGTTCCATGAGGACATGTACAATTATAACCCCCAGGTGTGTTGATGCAAATGCCTTCACATGTGTTATTTGGGTCTTCACACTCGTTTATATCTTTCAAAGAATGAACATAAACACAAATGTTTTTAATTAGCTTTTAAGTATAGTTGCTCATGAAGCTAAATAACATAGTTAAGCAGTTTTGGTTTCATATATGATAATTCACAATCACAACATGCAAGTGCACAACAAAAGAATACTTTTCCTTTTTCTCTAATGACTTGAGAATACTGAAGTCTTTTTCTCTATTGACTTAAGAAAACTGAAGTTGTTTCCTTTATCTATTGTTATTTTTAAATGGTAACAAACTTATCATATTTTTCAGATAAATCATTCAGTGTTAAAGTTGATATATATTATGTAATTTAAAGCAATACCTACATAAACATAATGCATAACATTTGTACAATCTTGTACACCAGATTGTACATAATGAAATCTGCAATTTTGGGTCAATTTTGGCTCAAACTAAAAAAAAAAAAAAAAAAAACTCATTTTAGGGCCTCAAATCGATAAATTGATGACAAAATCAAACAAATTGAAAGTACCTTGACAACCAGGACTGAGATAGGGATTTCCATCGTAACCCTTCGAGCAAAGGCAACGATAGCCAGGACTATTATCCAAATTATAACAATCACTATTCTTTTTACATGCATAGTTTGCCAAATCTGTCTTAGCTTTTTCACAAGATAATTCACCTCCTATAGCCCAATCCAAAACCACAGGAAAGTCTATAAGTTTCTCATGAAAGTTAACATCAGCAAGATCAGACACTTCAAATGTGTAACGCTCCTGATCAACTAGAAAGGCATAACTACAAGGATTATACTTCCAAGTCTTAGTATGATTATTAACATTCCCAATGGAAGTCTCAAATTTCTTAAGACCACGTGGAATAGATGTCTGACAACAACCAATACCAGAACAAGAGCCATTAATAATAGTTTCCTTATTATGACAAACGGAAATACAACCACTTGTATAATTAACCCCTTGACTTCCTTGTATAAGTGCTTGAGTGTCGCAACCAAGGGCAGTGAACTTGTTAGAGTTGGAAAAGACATAAGGGGTTTGAGCCAAATTGATCCAAGCTGATGAATTTGAAATTAAAGCACCTGTTTCAGCATAGCATGTATAAGCAACTATGTTCTTGATTCGAATTTGAGTTGAAGATATCTCTTGCACTTCAAGATTGCCTGTGCTTATGAATGGCTTTGGAGGGTTGAATGAAGTATTACAGGTTATGTCATACCCTTTGGCTATATAGCATCCTTCTCCTATCCCAAATGGGTATGTTACTGTAATGTTTCCACATTTTTGTGGGCATTTGGGTTTTGCTGTTGTTGTTGTTGTTGTTGTCGTTGTTGTTGTTGTCGTTGTTGTTGAGCTCCATAGTAGTATGGAGAAGAATGCTATAACAAGCTTGAAGAAATTGACCTGCAATGAATGTAGAATTGAGCTCATTATTTTGATGTGTTTATCACAACAAGATTAAAGTATTATATAGTGTTAAGTCTTCATCTAACATATAAAAGAAGAAACAGCTTCACCTAACGCTATTGGAAAGTCAACTCTAGTCACATTTATTCATACCAAGTCTTCGTCAACTGGCTGCATTGTTGAAGTAATGTACCAAAATATTAACTTTTGGGCTTGGGCTTAATCAAAGCCCATTAGGTTAATATATATATATATGTGTATTCCATCAGAGCCGAGAAGACTTGGGGATTAATTTATTTTGTTATCATCAGCGGCAGCAGTAAGTTGCAGAAGAACTTCCAGCGCACAACTCCAGCAGCAACTGCGGCAACAACACCCCAGCGCCAATAACACTCCAGCAACAGTTTTGAGGTAACAAAGGCAATCAAGAGGAGATCCATTTAATAAACCCATTAAAGAATATTATTCTCTCAATCTATTTGGTAACAGATTTATAGTTACTGTTTTTCTTTAATTTATCTGTTGTTGCTAAACTGGCAAGACAGATTTATTTATTTATTGTTTTTGTGAGAGAGATTAATTTGGGTGTAATTGGGTATTTGGATATTTGAGTGATTTGGCCAATTAACTGTTGGCAAATCTTATTGTACTCCTCTTTGACAAGTATAGTGGAATATTTCGGTGCCGGCCTCAGCAGTAGATTAGGTAGTCGCATTGACTACCGAACCACTTAAATCTTTGTGTCCTTTGTGTTGATTATTTTTCTTTATATTTTGTGGGTGCTCGTTATTATTATTTTATCGCTTCCGCATTATTATCTGATCTTGGGTACAACAAGTGGTATCAGAGCTTGGTTAAAGATGACGAGCACAGAGTCATCCACAAAGGTTGAAAGATTTAATGGAGATAATGATTTCTCGCTATGGCAAATGCGTATGAAAGATGTTTTGATTCAACAGGGAGTTGCAAAGCCATTACAAGGCAAAGATAAAAAGCCCGCTGATATGAAAGATGAAGTATGGGATGAGCTTGATCAAAAGGCAGCAAGTGCAATTCGTCAGGGACTCTCAGATGAGGTAGTTCATAATGTTTTTGATCAGAAAACTGCTTACGATTTATGGAAAACTTTAGAGCAGCTTTATATGGCCAAAAATATGACAAATAAATTATTTTTGAAGAAAGAGTTGTACACTCTTCGTATGTCTGAGAATACAAACTTGTTGACACACATGAATACCTTTAATAGGTTAATTTTTGAACTTGCTCAGTTAGGGGTAACATTTGATGATAAAGATAAAAGTATGTTGTTATTATGTTCTCTACCATTATCTTATGATCATTTGATTACCACCTTATTATATGGAAAAGAGACCATTATTTTCAAGAGTGTGAAAGAAGCTTTGTTGTCTTACCACAAGAAGAAGAAAGTTGATGGTGAGCAATCACAAGCAGATGGTCTCGTAGTTACTAAGAAAGATAGTAACAATCACAGCTACAGGCGTGGAAGAAGCAAGTCTAAAGACAGAAATTATGATAAAGGTAGAGGAAGATCAAGCTCAAGACCTATACAGTTTAATAGAGACATGGAGTGCCATTATTGTCACAAAAAAGGTCACATTCGAAAATATTGCAGAATTTTAGCCAAGGAACTGGAGGATAGAAAGAACCAGACACAACCCACTAATTCAGCTAGTGTTGCAGAGGATAAAAGTGAAGACAAAGATGATGATTTGTTATCTGTCTCATCAGGTATTGATTCCTTTGCCAATTCTTGGATTCTTGATTCCGGTTGTTCCTATCATATGTGCCCACATAGAAATTGGTTTGATACTTATATTCCTAAGAGTGGTAATTGTGTGTATATGGGCAACAATGCAAAATGTGAAGTTGTTGGAATAGGAACCATAAAGGTTAGGATGTTTGATGGTGTTGTGAGAACCTTAACAGGTGTAAGACATATCCCTGATCTGAAAAAGAATCTGGTTTCTCTTGGTGGGTTAGATGAGATGGGCTATTCGTATTCTGCAAAAGATGGAGTGCTCAAGGTGTCTAAAGGAGCTTTAATAGTAATTAAGGGTAAGAAATTTGGCAATCTCTACAAGATGATTGGAAATACTGTTGTAGGTGGAGCTGCTTTAATTTCTGAAGATCCTACTTTTGATGATACTATGCTTTGGCATATGAGGCTTGGACACTTGGGTGAGAAGAATATGTTGGAACTCCATAAGAGAAACTTGCTGAAAGGTGTGAAGACCTGCAAGCTTGATTTCTGTGAACATTGTATTTATGGTAAGCAGAAAAGAGTTAGTTTTAAGGCAGCAACTCACTCTTGTTCTGGTATTTTGGACTATGTCCATTCTGATGTTTGGGGACCCGTGACTGTTGCTTCTCAAAGTGGAGCTTATTATTATGTTACTTTCATCGATGACTACTCCAAAAAGGTTTGGGTTTACTTCATGAGAAGTAAAACTCAGGTATTTGATATCTTTAAGGAATGGAAGGTAGAGGTAGAGAACCAATCCGGCAGAAAGATAAAGATTTTGAGAACTGATAACGGTACAGAGTACAAGCACAAGGCATTCAGAGAGTTCTGCAAGCAAGCTGGTATTATTCGACATTATACAGTGAGGAAGACTCCTCAGCAAAATGGAGTTGCTGAGAGGATGAACAGAACCATTGCAGAGAGAGCAAGGTGTATGAGATTGCAAGCAGGTCTGCCAAAGAATTTTTGGGCAGAGACTGTGAGCACTGCTGTTTTCCTTATTAATCGAAGTCCTCATTCTTCCATCGATTTCAAAATTCCTGAAGAGGTATGGTACTCTAAACCTGTTGATTATTCTATACTAAAAGTTTTTGGTTGTCCTGCTTTTGTTCATATACAGAGTGACAAGAGATCAAAGTTAGATGCCAGATCCAAGAAGTGCATTTTTCTTGGCTACCAGAAAGGTGTCAAAGGTTACAGGTTGTTTGATCCAGAAGCTAAGAAGTTGGTTATTAGCAGAGATGTGATTTTTGACGAGAAGTCTATGCTGAAAAGTGTGACGGTAGAGCCTATGTCAGAAAGTTCTGATGAGAAGGATAAAGCTCCAAAGAAGGTGGAGTTTGCATTTAAAAACTCACAGGACAAGGTTTATCAACCGGTCATTAGAGATGTTCAGCAACAACCACAGGTCCAGGATCAAGAGCAACCACAGGCTCAAGATGAAGAGCAGCAATCAGACCAATATAGTATTGCTACTCATAGAGAGCCACGCATTCGTAGGGCACCACAGAGACTTGGGTTTGAAGACGACACAGTTTCATTTGCTTTGTTCACTGGTAGTGATGACCCTAATTCTTTCCAATATGCTATGAGCAGAAAAGACAGTGAGAATTGGAAGGCTTCAATGAATGAAGAAATGAAGTCATTACACAAGAACAAGACTTGGGAGTTGGTTCCACTGCCTAAGGGAAAGAAAGCTATTGGTTGCAAATGGGTTTATCGAATAAAAGAACTGAAGCAGTATAAGAGTCGATTGGTAGCAAAAGGATACTCACAGAAAGAAGGAGTTGATTATAATGAGATATTTTCACCTGTTGTGAAGCACACTTCCATTAGAGTTGTTCTTGCCATGGTCAATTTGTATGACCTGGAATTAGAGCAGTTAGATGTCAAAACTGCCTTTCTTCATGGAGATTTGGATGAAGAGATTTACATGCAACAGCCAGAGGGGTTCATTGAATCCAGTAAAGAAGACTATGTCTGCAGACTGCAGAAGTCATTGTATGGGCTGAAGCAATCACCTCGCCAATGGTATAAACGGTTTGATTCCTTCATTGTTTCTCATGGTTATTGTCGATGTGAGTATGATTGTTGTGTTTACTTTAAGATCTGTGATGACAGAACATTGGTATTGCTTACTTTATATGTTGATGATATGTTAATTGCCGCTCAAAGTAAGGAAAAGATCAATGATTTAAAGAATTTGCTTAAAAGCGAATTTGAGATGAAGGATCTTGGTGTTGCCAGAAAGATCCTTGGAATTGAGATCAATCGTGACAGGAAAGCTGGAAAACTTTGGTTGTCCCAAAAAGGTTACATGGAAAAGATCCTGCATAAGTTTAGCATGATGAATGCTAAGCCTGTGAGCACACCCCTTGCAGCACATTTCAGATTGTCCACGAGTTTATGTCCTAGTATAGAGGATGAGGTAGAGTACATGGCTCAGGTGCCTTATGCCAGTGCAGTTGGATGTCTAATGTATTTGATGATTTGCACTAGACCTGATATTTCTCAAGCAGTAAGTGTTGTGAGTAGATACATGGCAAATCCAGGTAAAGAGCATTGGAATGCTGTTAAATGGATTTTCAGATATTTGGCAGGCACACGTGATTGTGGCATCATGTTTGATAAAAATGGTGCTTCTAATGTTGCCATGGGTTATGTGGATTCTGACTATGCTGGTGATCTTAATACCAGAAGGTCGATGACAGGTTATGTCTTTACTTTTGGTGGTGGCTGTATAAGTTGGAAGTCAAATTTGCAGGATACAGTTGCATTGTCTACGACAGAGGCCGAATATATGGCTATGACTGAGGCAGCAAAAGAAGGCATATGGCTTATGAGTTTGCTGGAACAACTTGGTTTCAAACAAGAGAGTGTACCTCTTCTATGTGACAGTCAGAGTGCTATTCATTTAGCTAAGAATCAAGTTTTTCATGCGAGGACTAAACACATTAGTGTGAGGTATCACAAGATTAGAGAATGGATGAACCAAGGGTTGATCAAGCTATCAAAAGTTCATACAAAAGAGAATGCAGCTGATATGTTGACAAAGTCAGTGCCAAGAGATAAGTTTGAGCATTGCTTGGACTTGATCCATATTAGTTCTTGTTGAGAACCTTGAAGAGGGTGGAGCATTCCTACCCATAAATAGAATGCTGTTTTTGGTACCTATTGAGAGGTACCTTGAGATGATGATATTGGAGGCTCGATGTTTGAAGACTTGGTACGCGTTTTTGGTCCAAGGTGGAGATTGTTGAAGTAATGTACCAAAATATTAACTTTTGGGCTTGGGCTTAATCAAAGCCCATTAGGTTAATATATATATATATGTGTATTCCATCAGAGCCGAGAAGACTTGGGGATTAATTTATTTTGTTATCATCAGCGGCAGCAGTAAGTTGCAGAAGAACTTCCAGCGCACAACTCCAGCAGCAACTGCGGCAACAACACCCCAGCGCCAATAACACTCCAGCAACAGTTTTGAGGTAGCAAAGGCAATCAAGAGGAGATCCATTTAATAAACCCATTAAAGAATATTATTCTCTCAATCTATTTGGTAACAGATTTATAGTTACTGTTTTTCTTTAATTTATCTGTTGTTGCTAAACTGGCAAGACAGATTTATTTATTTATTGTTTTTGTGAGAGAGATTAATTTGGGTGTAATTGGGTATTTGGATATTTGAGTGATTTGGCCAATTAACTGTTGGCAAATCTTATTGTACTCCTCTTTGACAAGTATAGTGGAATATTTCGGTGCCGGCCTCAGCAGTGGATTAGGTAGTCGCATTGACTACCGAACCACTTAAATCTTTGTGTCCTTTGTGTTGATTATTTTTCTTTATATTTTGTGGGTGCTCGTTATTATTATTTTATCGCTTCCACATTATTATCTGATCTTGGGTACAACATGCATCTTGTCACATTAATTCATACCAAGTCTTCGTCAACATTCTCCTTGAGCTTATTTAGAAATTAATGCAGTACCATTTTGTTAGGCTCTTTCATTTGTACTAAAACTGAAGTAGAATTGAACACTTTACTAAAACTGAATTGTGTATATTATTGTGGGTCATGTAACCATCATACTTTGACTTCAGATACACTTACCTAAACTTATGAAGGAGAGGAGATAAAAGAAAAAGGTATAATTGTAAGAGGTAAAAATACATGATATGTGTAGAAATCCTGAATTTTTGGGATTTAATAATCAAAATGAGAATAAGTTAGAATAATATTAGCTATAAATATATTTCAGCTAGAGATAATTTAGATTTTAAATTACGATTTTGATTTTATATTTCGTGTATTCACTCAAAGTTTATTATGATAATAAAAATGCCAGATCTAATCAAACATATAAAAGTGGATAAACATTTTATCAAAGAAAATATTGAGAACAAGATCATCTAACCTATTTTTCCACATAGGAACAAACACAAATGTCTTCACAAAAGGGCTTCTGCGACAAAATTTTGATGAATTCGTAAATAACTTAGACATGATTAATAACTATAATTTAACTTGGCTATAAAAAAAAAAAAAAACTATAATCTAACTTGAAGAGGAGCATAAAAACCCTAAATTATTATAGATTTAGTATTCAAAATGAGAATAAGTTGGAATAAGACTAACTGAAAACATATTTCAATCGGAGATAATTTAATTTTTAAATTACAGATTTGATTTCATCTTCCATATATTATAAATTGCACCAGAGTACATATAATTTAATTATAAGAAATAAAATTCAGAATTAATTTCCCAATTTGCCTATATAAATAGTCCTGAAATAAATATTTTTACTGTTCAGTAATAACATAGACCAACACTGCAGTGATCAAACCAATACACAAATAACTTGAGCTCTTAGATCCCCCATCAACCGTAATGAAATAGAAAAGGGTGGTTAATGATGTTAGAATTGCTTATGGTTCCAACAGTCAATTTTGTAACCTCAATTTACTGCCAGTTTCCAGAATTTTGAAATCTGCTTTTCACCTGCTGCCCCACCTCCATACTTCATTTAACCACCGTCTCATGTAATGTGTTGAAGGGTGGTCTTAACAGCTGCAAAGGTTTGAACTCAATAGTAAAAAAACGCCAGAGGAAAAACTTCAATTATTTCCTTGAATGGAAATGTATGCATAGACACACGTATGATCCTGAACCTCAGATCTTGACAACAATAAAATTATCAAGCCTAGACCAATCCAGTACTAACCCAAACTCCAATCTCAATCAGATGCGTCACTATAGCTCCTGTCCATACACGTGTGTATATCGCTGGATTCTGAGCTATAACTAGTTGGTGTCGTTTTCAGCTGAAGCTTGTTAGTCTTTAGCCCACAAATATATTTTAAATGGAACTAAATTGTGCCGTAGTCCAAATTCTCCCACTTGAATGGAGCAACTAAGCTAATGTCTGGGGACCCTCGCAAGAAAAGACACACACAGACACAGACAGCAGCAATCCCAAGCATTGAATGAATAAAAGGCCGCTGCAGCAAACCTTGATAGCCTTGGAGCCTCCTGCTATATTTAGCTGCTGCAACTGCACACTTTCTACAAGAAGTTTGGCTCTGCATCACTCCAGTTTTCTTCGCATTTTCAATCATCAAGGTAACTTGACCATTTCTTCTATCCACAAGTCAATCATCAAGGTAACTTGACCATTTCTTCTATCCACAAGTTTTCGTGCCACAAGCTCGTTATAAGACTGATTATTCATCATCAATGCATAAGTATGTAGAGACTGTCCATTTGAATCTAAAATGGAATTCCAGCACTTTAATCCAATCTACAGAAGTCAAAAACAAAACCAAATTTAGTATTAAAAAAGGGAAGATTTTCCACAGTCCCATGAAGTGAATGAAATATCAAAAGAAAGAGTAACAAAAAGTCCAAGCATTAGCCATACATAAACTAAAATTAATAGGTACCATCTTCAGTTGAAAAATCCAGCGTCTTCAGAATACAGACATTATCAAATAGAATAAAAATAGTAAAATATCTCCTGTGGGTCATTTGTCAATGCGTCAACCACATCATCTGAACCAGACATACAAGCAGCCAAATGCAGAGGTGTAATGCCACCAGGTCCTGCAAAATTTGGGGGGAAAATGTAACTCTTTGAAGTATCATTACACCCAACAATGGAATAATGGATTAGCATGTCAACCATCTTCCTGCACTTCCTTTTAACTGCCCGGCTTAAGAGCTGCATATCAGAAAGCATCTCTATTGACTCTCTTGAAAGTCCATTAGCATCTGAACTTTTTCCAGCAAGCATGCTGAGTATTATTTTGACCAAAGCAGAGCAGTTCCTTGCAACTGAGAACGTGAGTAAGAATTTGAAATGGCTGAGTGAGTAATCAGGATTAATCAGGAAAGAAGCTCTCTTCCTTTGGAATAGCCACCCAAGTTCATTCAAGAAATGAAGAGCTTCCTCCTTCGAGCTTCGCTGCCCATCATCATGATTTTGATCTTCTGAAATGATATCACGCACCTTTCGCTCACCACTAAACACAGACTCAAGGACTCTCAATTCTTTACAAATAGAAGCATCTGCAATTATCACAGGAAAGCAGTTGCCCTTGAAACCATTTTCTACCTGTCGATTACAAAGACCAATTTAACATGAAACTATAAAGTAAACTAATAATAATAATAACAAGATTTTCGAATCACACTAATGTAAATTAATTTTGTTACAGAAACCTACCTCAATAAAAAAGCGACCAAGAACACCAGGATATGCATCATCAATTCTGAAGTGGTCCAAGTTCACCTCCTCATATGAGGTGCCACGGTAGATTGATCCTGTAACTTCCTTTGACGCGTAACCACCCATATAAGTACAATGAATCCTGCACGTATTTGAGTTTACACTTTTTAAAAACAATAACAAGATAGAAAACATCACCATCAAAGGAAATCATGCTCACTTGGTGCCTAAATTTGTAATATTTCTTCCCCTTAATGTAAGAGAGGTTTCTTCCACGTCCACCAAGATTTGCATAGATGAAACTTCCCTGAAAATTTTAGAAAATAAATATAAGGCAAAGTTACAGTAACAAGAAAAATAAAATGAAATTCATACTTTCATTAGTACTACTAGGTATGGGAGAACGTGCAATGACTATTATTGAAAGTTTTTAATCATGGATCAAATAAGCCTAGAGAATTTAATCACAACGGCCAGACATGTAATCGTGTGTAAAGATAAATGCGGAATAAAAAAAAACAACACACGATATTTTTAGGTGGAAACAACCTAGGCCACAACAATGACCTAAGAGGAAAACCACCGGTCCACCTAACTATCCACTATGAAAATCAATGTTCAATTACAACCATAGAGTCCAGAACTACCCGTCGCAGATAGATCCCCCTTTCTGTAATTTACTTACGAGCCGTCGCTCCTTTCACAGCCTCCAATTGCTAGATGTCTGGATCCAGACCAACGTTCCGATCTACTTGAGTCACACAAGATCAATCGAACCCGTCACCTTCGGTAATTTCGAGTCACACGAAATACCGAACACCTCACCTGAAACGTTAGCACAATAACACAAGTGCAAAGTGTGTCCTAGAGCGGATTTAAACAATGAACAATCCTAACTAGCAGATTCAACAGCATACGATGTAAAATCTAAATCAGCTAGCAAAATCTAGAACAATCATATAAAGCTCAATATCATGAAAATCAAATAGGCATATGAATCATTCAAACATAACCAAAAAATATGTTTGAACAATTAAAAGATGAAAACGCCTAAGTATGATAGATGAAGACTAGAAGTTAAAAACACAATTCGGATGATGAAAATATTAGATCAATATGTCTATTTTATGCACAAACTAGTCTCCCTTAAATAGAGTCCAAGTTTACTTCAAATAGGATTTGCAATTGACTATAACTCTTCTCCTATCAGGATTTAACAATTACCAAAATTATCCTCAAACAAGAATTTTGTTCTTGACATTAAATGGGGTCAATTAGGT
Organism: Elaeagnus macrophylla; assembly: GCA_029378325.1. Taxonomy (NCBI): domain Eukaryota; kingdom Viridiplantae; phylum Streptophyta; class Magnoliopsida; order Rosales; family Elaeagnaceae; genus Elaeagnus; species Elaeagnus macrophylla. Next base: position 14,909,994 of record CM055648.1, on the reverse strand, counting down.
AAAAGTAACATAAGGGTCGAATTAAAAAAGAGTTTTAGCACAACTGGAAAACTGGCTCGATCGATCTAACCACTGGCTCGATCGATCGACCAATGCTCGATCGATCGACCAGGTGACTCGATCGATCTAATCCAGACAGAGAGAACCTGGATCGAAGTCGATCTATACTCGATCGATCTCACATGACTCGATCGATCGAAGACCTCATTCGATCGATCGATCAACGCACATCTCGATCGATCGACACAAATTCTCGATCGATCTATCTCAACCCGAGAGCACCTCGATCAATGTCGTTCCACACTCGATCGATCGAACAATATACTCGATCGATCGACCAATTAAAAGCACAAGTTATTTTTCATTACGATCCATACGAAGTGTCGTGCTCATTTGTGTGAAGATGTATGCATGATAGAATATTATACCTGTCATATGGGCGTTGCAAGCTTGGTGAATCCATCATCATGTATTGTCTGATTAATCGGTGAATTCCTATTCTAGATTACAATCAAACATTTTGTCCACGAAAATTGCCAATACAAAATAAACCTTACAATTATTTAACGAGAAATGATATAGACATAATTACTTTTATTATTTTCATAATAAAAATATATAAATTATATATTATATTTTTTAAATTAATTATATTTTAATATCGATAGTATTTGCTAAATTTATTGTTAGAGTAACGATATAAGTCATTGCAATATACTATTAATTAAGGTCATAATTCATAGAATTATAAACAAAAAGCATTGAAATTAAATTTCCTTTTTTTTTTTTTTTAATAATGTTGTGAACATATTAAAAATGATTATTTTACTAAAATGACTTGTTAGTGTGATATTAATTTTAATATATATATATATATATAAAGTAGGTATGTATTAGTAAAATGAAATAGAAAAAATAAAAAATAAATAAACAAAATAATTAAAAGTTTTAATATCGAAACATATACTCAAAATAAAAAGATATATGTTACATGGAAGGTCGATGACCATTTATAATATGTTGCCTATTTATCTTTAAAAATAATAAACTATTATTCAAATTCATTAGTCTCACTTATAATATATTGTTTCATATACGATCAATATTTAAATTTGTAAATTATTCTATATTATATTATTATTATTTGTATTAACATTATTTTAACTATTTATCTATCAAATATCTTGCTACATATTTATCTATAATTTGTATGTAAAGAACTGTACGAGATAAAATAATTAATAGATGCATACAAAAATATTTGTTAATTCTCATGTGGCTTAAAGACATATACGAAAATATAAACAATATTTATTAGTAAGTTATAAAATTGTGTGAGTTATATGATAAAATATTTAAAAGAAAATCGTAAAAGAAGGGGGAAAAAAAACAATGCAAAAGAAAAAAGAAAGAGGCTACAAATCAAGGTTCAATAAGAAAAACAAAAAAAAAAGAAGGGAAAAAAAACAAGAAAGAAAAAAGAAAGATAAAAGGCAATAAAGCTAAAAAAAAAAAAGAGAATAACAGAAACGAAAAAAAAAAAATCAAATAAAAGTAGAATACCTTATATAACATCAGACGCAATGCTTAACAATTCCAATAAAAATAGACCTCGACTACCAAAATAGTTTGCGCGTTTCAACTGCAAAAATAACGACTCAACGGTCGTATGCTTCTTGAATTAACATAATAAACCGCTCATGATAGTAATAGAATGACTAACATATTTCAGAGCATAAAAAAATTTCTTAATAATTTATATTAAAATTAATTTACTTAATAAACAAAAAAATATATGGCCAATAAACAAAAATTATATATCAATTAGATAATTCGCAATTTCAATGTTCTTATTCCAACTTTGGTTCTTTAATATATTTTGTTATGTTTATATATTTATGTTATATTTTAGATAAGTTTTAATATTTAAGTTTTTTAATTAATATAATTAAAAAAATTTATAATTAAACAAATAAAAATAAAATAAAATAAGAATAAAAAAAAATAATTACTAAAGAATTATAGTTAATTTAAAATAGAATATGTTAAATAAAGGGTACTTCCAATAAAGACATAATTATAAACCATACATATTTATGAATGTAATCTGTGTTATGAAACCTATACAAAAATTCATACATATACACTTAAATAAATTAACTACTTATCCGAACCAAATTTATGATAATTTAAGAAGTTATTTTCAATTTGATAGATGAAATAATAATAAATAAAACCTAATGTTAAATTTTTATTTTAAAAAGTAATACTTAATAAATATAATATTTATACAAATATTAAAAATGTAGACTACAGCCGGACTCACTTGAACCGGTCCGTCACTGTTGACATGTAAACTGACAGAACCACACAACCTGGCCTTATGTAGCTCTCCATTTCCGTTGGATAATTAGAAAGCCAATTGTATATCTAGAGGGGAAAAAATAAGAAGTAAATAAATAAAGAAGACGTCACAAGTTAATTAATGACGTAACATGAATACAAAACAAAAAATAGAGGCTCTACCTGCATCCGAAGCGTTCCAGGGAAATGACTATTCGTCCCAGAGGCGGACCTTCCCAGGGGCAGGGGGGCTATAGCCCCGGTTGATTTTTTTTTTTTTTTTTATAAATATTAATCAAATATTTGGTTTAAATACTGGATCTATGTTTTTAATATTTTTAAGTTTGGTATTATGATGAACCGAAAAACTGTTAACAGGCCTGTGTATTTGAAGCCCATGAACACCTTGTGGTCCATTTCCTCGACCCCTTTTCGTCTCAATTTTTTCTTTCCCTGGCTGCCTCTGCGTCGCTCCACGCCTCCACCCTCCAAGACTCCATGTGTTTGGCTCTGCTGTCGTTGCCCTGCCACCTGATTTTTCCCCTGCCTTACGACTGTCTTCCTTTGTTTATGTTTCTCAACTCCACTTTTCTGCCTCTGTTTCTCAACTCCACTTATCAAGTTTTTCTTCTACAATTAAACAAATAAAATTTTGCTTTTTATCAATTATATTAAGGTATTAACCATCAATGTTGATATTAATTATATTGTAGTCTTTTTCCCTTCTGTTTCTTTAACCTCTGTTTCTCGCCTGTGTTATGCTGTTGTTTCGAAGAGATGAAATTTTGATTTAATTATTTTGAATTCATATTGTGGTGGTAAATTTCTAGCTGTGATAAAACTTAAATTTTAGCCCCTCCTGCAAAATATTTCTGGCTCCGCCCCTGATTCGTCCTATGCGATCCTGTTAACGTAACCATTGTTCAATCTCGTCAAAAGGATAATAAAAATTGGAATAGAAAGCTACAAAAAAACTAGGCAGAGGGCATCAGCATTTATTAAGAAACATGTAGTTTTGACACGCTACCTGAGCATCAGAATTGAGACTAGCAGGTGAATGATCTGACCCAGAAGAACCATAACCAGCTTGATGCGGGAAGCTCTGAGTAGAACCAGCATCAGCTCCTTTATTTGACCCTCTAAAAAGATCAAAAGGCATCAAAAATGTGACATAGCACTTGTCAATAGATTTCTTTAAAAAAATAAAATGAAAAGAAAAACCCATCAAAATTTTGCAGAATTTGACGACTTTTGAAAATGGAAACTAGATTTATCAATGGGGTGGGGCACGGTCAGGTTTGAAGCCACCATACTCAGGCTAATTGTTCACAGAGGTGGGGCAAATATTATTTACTAAAGTTTCGAAAATTTTTGTAAGAATCGTGTATTTCTTATTAACAAATAATATATGTATAAATATACATTTTATATTATAAGTTAACAAAATTTATGTATAAAAATAAAATAAATATTAAATTATGTTTAATAAATATTAAATTCAATGTCTAAATTATAGATATAATTAAATTATTTATTTTTATGGTTGTTAAAAAATAAAAATAAAATATATCTTTAATTATAATGTTGTATTATTTTAAGTAAAATATATAAAAATTTATATAAAATAAGTAAGAAATTCAGGTTATGAGATTTGATGAGGTAGATGATGTGATCCCCTAACCCACCCCATAAATGAATTTTTTCCGTCAAATTTTTTCCATCTTTGAAACAATTAAATTTTTTTCCATGATTATCCATCCCAATGAAGAAAATTTACAACACTTAGAAACAAATAGGAGATCTTATATGATAAATTTTTATGATTTAGGTGGTAAGATTCTTGATTTTCCTACCAAGAATTTAAGTTTGAATTCCATCAAGATATGTGAGCATATTTTTTCTTTATTAATAAAAGAGAAGGGAATTTTAGATTTAAAAAAAAAAAGTAGGAGATTTTACATACAGTTCTTTGATATCATACGTTAACAAATCATGGATTAGAAAAGGTCGATCTTCCCGTTGACTGCCATTACTTTTTCAAGTAATCCCGTTTCACATTTTGTTCCCGGATCAAATATTTTATAATCTTATAATTATTATTAAAATGGCAGTTTGCACTTTCTTAAAGATATTACCATATTATATCCTTTATAGTTTTCATATAACAACTTTAATCTTAAAAAATATGACATGTCATAAGATAATTAATTTTGAAATAAAAATCCTTAGCTAACCAAACAAATTAATAACTCAGAAATAAAAAACAAGAGATTAAGATGGTACAAAAAGGGTTATGGATACCCCATTTTGTTGAATTTTTCTTTATTTTTATTTTAATAAAGTATTTTGATTTTTCAAAAATATATAAACATTAAATAAAGTATCTATTATAAATTTTTCATCAAAATGTTAAAACTAACTACCAAAAATAGATATATTATCAAGAATGATTTTTCATTAGATTTTAATCTAGAATAATTTATGTTATGTTTATACTCATTTTGCTTGTATTTCATTAAAAGTCTTGATCTTCATTTAGATGTATTGTATTCAAGATCTTAAAACTATGTCACACCTTTTTTTAAGTTGTCATTTTGCAGGTGCACTCTGGGACCTCCTATGCTTCTTCTTTGGCAGACGACCATGCACAGAGTCCACTATCCTAAACTTATGGAAGATGTCAATGTCAATGGAGTTTGGATCACAGCTCGCTAATTTATGGAAAGCAGGAATTGTCTCAGTAATCTGGGTAATTTGGACTACTAGGAATGATTATCGGTTTAACAACAAAAAGACAACACTGAGGTCAGCATTTGCCACAGTATGGCGTTTTCTTCGTGAAGCGAGTCTATCACAGGGTGGTTCCATGCGAAATACTGTGGACGACCTACAAGTACTTAAGCGTCTTCGAATACAAGGCATACCACGACGGGCTCCAAGGATTATAGAGGTCATCTGGAGGCCACCGCCTTCGGGTTGGATAAAAGTTAATACAGATGGTGCTGCTTTTGGAGCACCAGGATTATCTGGTTGTGCAGGTATTTTTCGAACTTCCAGATCATTTGTTAAGGGTTGTTTCTGTATTCCACTTGGAGTATCTTATGCTTTTGAGGCTGAACTAGCGGCAGCCATTCAGGCGGTGAGATATGCATATCAATTTCGATGGAGATGACTATGGTTGGAATCATACTCAACATATGTTGTCACTCTCTTTCATACTCGATCTTCTTCGGTACCTTGGAGATGGTATTCTGCTTGGGCGGATTGTTTAGATAAAATAACCAACATGGAGTTCCACTGCTCACATATTTACCGGGAGGGTAATGCTGCAGCTGATAGTTTAGCTTCTAGGGCTCCTAGTTTATGTACAGCGACTTGGTGGTGGAATGCCCCATCTTTCGCTACCTCTTTTATCCATTCAGATGCTAACAACAAACCTAATTACAGGTTTTGTTGAGAATATTTATTTGTAATTTAAATTTTATTGTTATTTAATAATATTAATAGTTGAGCAGTTTCATGAAGAAGGTGCTAAGGAGGTGCTAACCTAGTTGGGATGTCTCGGTGCACTCACTGAAAACTGCTAACTATAACCTTTATTTAAAAAAAGATCTTAAAGGTTACAAGATAATTTAAATGTTCAATTATTTTTGAAGAATATCTAATATATTAATTGAAAAAAATTAAATACATGGTACAAAAACCTTACAATAAAAGAGCAAATGATAAAAGCTAAGGTTTTTGTCCATATGTTAATAAATGTCCATTAATTTTTATTTTTTAAATTTAATTATTGATGTATTTAAATATAAGAATTTTGATCTAAGTTTGTTCTTTATTAATGAAAATTATTTTTGTCTATAAAAAATATACAATAATAAAGCACATAAATTGCATATAACAAAATATTAAACTTATAGACCTTACATAGGTTAGGTTCAGGGGCGGATGTATGTGTTAATTAGGGGGGCACGTGCCCGACCTCATTTGATAAAAATATAATTTTACATATAAAATTTTATAAATTTTATGAATAATTAATCATATTTAACACGTGGTACCCCCTTTCAACTTTACTTTTGAGCACATATTTTAAATTAAAAATATTTTATGCTGAAATTTTATGTCCAAGCTCAATTTTTTTAATTAAAATAAAATAAAATTAAAAAAAAAAATCACATTTTGATATTTCTTTGGTCAAAAAATTTATTTAGCTCTAATGTTTAGTTTATTTTTTATATAAATTTTTTTTATAAATTTTATTATTTAATAGTGCCCCTCCTCATTTAAAATCTTAAATCTGCCACTGGTAGACAAGGATCTATATTCTTCATTTTGACATCAAAATACTCTGCATCAAATATTTTGACAGGTTGGATAGTTTTAAGTATAGATGTTTTGTTGAACCCATGTCATGATATTCAACAACTCTAATTTTGGAAAGAAAAAAGAAGAAGAAGAAGAGATGAAATAATATCATAAAAATTGACTTCTTGGTAATTAAGGGTTTGTTTGTATATGATTATATATGAGACCCTATAAAAGTGTTTCAGGGTCAAACACTAAAAATTTTGTCAAAAGTGACTTCAAACACATTTGCCAACATAAGCATGTGATATTGTTTCTTCCAAAAACATGCAAGTCACTGTAATGAACAGAGAATAAAAGAGGAAAATAAATTGTGTAATTTAACTTGATCACTGAATTACAAAACAAAAGGTTGTATACATAAAACTCCATAGAAAAACGAAAGAAGAGGAAAAAAAGAGAAAAAGCCGCATCATCCTAAGTTTTACAAAATGCCCAAACATTTAAAATAGGGGTGTTGGGCCATTCCTTTAGGAGAGGACACAGTCTCTGTCTGCTATCTGCTATGTATCTTTTTCTTTTTTTCTTCTTTTTATAATTTACAGTATATTTATTTATATACTACTTTTTTAACACCACTAAACCTGAACTAAGCAACTAATTAATTATGTTGAAAGCGATTCAATGAAAGTTTTTAATGCTGAAGGACTCGTGTTTAGAACTGAGAAATGCATCTTCTATGGCAAGCTGTTGTTCTCTTTTTCTGCTGCTTAGTTTCTTCTTTCCAAACATTACCAATATCTTGAGAAACTTTCATGGCATCAGAAGATGCACCAGACAGCCCTCTCCTTGTGAAACCAACTGCATATAGCCCAGCCTTTCCTTTCCAACCATGTGGGAATGGTGCTCTTGGGTACCCATTTTTGGAGAAAAATTCACCTTCCTGTTTTTACAAAAATACCCAAAACAAAATTAGATCTTTTGTACTTCAACTATAGTTTAATAGTACAAAGAAGCTTCTCAAAAGGAAAAAAAAAAAAACACATTTTCTCACCTGAAGCCAAGAAGGGACGTTGCTACGGTAACCAGTGGCAAGAACAACGGCATCAATATCAAGCATTTCACCACTAACAAGCTCAACTTGGGTTTTAGTAAATCTTTTGATTTCAGGAACAACCTTAATATCTCCGGATCTAATTTTCTCCAAAGCACCAATGTCTAAAACAGGGGTTTTTCCATGGTGGTTCTTGAGCTCTAATGGTCCCATAGAAGGCCTTTTTAGTCCATATTTGTCAGTGTTTCCAAATGCAAACCAAGCAAATATCAATAAAAGCATGTCAACTAGCCAAAGTGGAAGCCAAGCCAGCAACAAAACTGCCAATTCAAATGTTGATTTCCCAAATACTTCTCTTGGTAAAACATGGACCTGCATTTAAAAAACAGAGCAAAATTCTATTAGAAACCAAAGTTAAAAAAAAAGTATTGAACAATGTGTTGAATACTCACCGAGCTCCTAACAACCAAAGATGGTGAAGCATTGTGATTGCAAAGGTCAAGAGAGACTTCCATGCCTGAGTTACCACAACCAACAACAAGAACTTTCTTTCCTTTGAATTTCTCTCCAGACTTGTAATCACAAGCGTGAACAACTTCGCCTCCAAAATCTCCAAGTTCTTCAATTTCAGGCATAACACACTCTGCATTCTCACCAGTAGCTACAATAAGCCACCTGCAGATGTACTCCAACTCGGTTCGTGTCGACCCAGAAGAGGAAACCGTCTTAACTCGCCAGAAACCACTAGTCTCATCATACCTAGCTGATTGAACACACTCATTGAATTTTGGGTTAATGTCAAAGTGATTAGCATATAATTCAAGGTAGTCAATGAATTGTCTCCTTGTTGGATACTCAGGGAATTCTTCTGGGAATGGCATTTTTGGGAGTTGGCAAAATTGCTTAGGAAGGTGAAGTTTGAGTCTATCATATGTGCGTTTTTGCCACAATGAAGCTATGCATTCAGCTCTTTCAAGTACCACAAAGGGCACCCCTTGTTCTCTAAGACAAGCTGCTGTGGCTAGCCCGGACGGTCCGGCACCGATTATAACCGGGCCGTTAACCAAAGAGCACCGCCGGTTAAAGAAATCCTCATGATCAACAAGACGAAATAGATTTTCCATTTTTTTTATGAGATGTAATGTGATTTCAGCAATAAGGGTATTGAACACTAAAGGGTTTGAAGCAGAACTTGTTGAAACTGTTTGAAGTGGGTTAATTGGAAAGTAGATTCTTAAGGTTTTTGTTTTGAAATGTGACAGAAGAGAATGTGAGTTTGAGTTTGAAGAAAAATGATGGGTTGAAGGTGCTTAATGGTTATGGTTGCCTTTTGCTATTTTTAAATGAGTAAAATTATTTTGGGAATATATAATATTAGATTGATCTTTCTCAATTATATTTTGGATTTAAAAAATGGTTGAATGATTGGAACATTTTTTATTTTGGGATTTATTCTTTTCTTGGGAAGGACTTTTAATGAGTTCGTTAAATCTTTAATTTTGTTTAGAAATAACATTATATTATTTATTTTGTATAGAGTTAAGTCCTTCTTGTAATTTCTATTTGCCAATGGCATTACACTTCAATTAAGGGAAAAATTTAAGAGACACACAGTATCACTATTGATTGAAATTTTTTATATACTATAAAGAAAATGAATACATCAATATTATTAAATTTTCTTTACTTTTCGCGATATAAATAGTGGTCACAAAGTCATAAAAAAAAAAACTTATTATTCAATTTTGGTTTATTTAGACCTCGTTTCATAACTATTTTAATTTTAATTTTTTATTTTTAAATTTTGAAATTTAATTTTAAAATTTGGCCAAATTTTAAAATTCAAGAAAGACAATTTTTGGAATTAATTTCTGATTTTTTTATTTATTAATGCTAAAAATTAATAACCCAATAATACTAAATCATAATAAAGAGTCAACATTTAATGAAAATATATCAAAAATAAGTTTAAAAATTGAATTTAGAGTTTAGAAAGTTGAAAGTTAAAAATTAGGATATCAAACAATAAATATCTAATTTTTAGTTTCTATTTTTTAAAATTAAAATTAAAAATTAGTTATTAAACAACTTTTAATTTTTTTTTCCAAAACTATTTAGAATTGAAAATTCAATTCCATGCATAAGAAATTGAAATTGTTATCACAACATGGCTCTAGTGGTTTTATCTTTTGCTAGACCAAAAGACACTTTTTGTGGTAGTGTTAGTGGTTTTATCTTTTGCTAGACCAAAAGACACTTTTGTGGTAGTGTCATTTTCTCCTAATTAAAGTTACATAGTTTTTACAAAATAACAAGTCATATATATGAATTACTGATCTAAAAAACAGAAAAAGAATGATTCAACTCTTTGTAGATTTTTTATTTAGTTGTACTTTTTGTTTGAGGATGATAAATTGTTTACAAGAAATAGATTTTGTTTGCATATAACAATGTATATCTCAACATTTTTAATTTTATTCATAAATCTTATTTTAATTAATACGTAGTGCCTCCTTTTAACTTTATTTTTGAGCACATATTTTAAATTAAAAATATTTTATGCTGAAATTTTATGTCCAAGCTCAATTTTTTTAATTAAAATTAAATTAAATTAAAAAAAATCCACATTTTGATATTTCTTTGGTCAAAAAATTTATTTTTAATTTATTTAGCTCTAATGTTTAATTTATTTTTTATATAAATTTTTTCTTATAAATTTTATTATTTAATAGTGCTCCTCATTTAAAATCCTAAATTCGTCACTGCATAGGTTCTAAGTATTTAACAAAATATTGATTGATCAAAAATAAAACAAATATGGTGGGATAAAAAGAAGAAATAAATATAAAAATAACAGAGTTTGTAATTCTTAATACACTATATATTTTTTAACTTTTTTTATTTGATCATAAGATTAGGATTTGTCTCATTTTAATCATGAATTTTATTATTTTTTTGTCTTATTTATTTATTTATTTATTTTTAAACTCTTTTGGTACACTGGTCATGGCCAGTCTATTTTCGGACATTTTTTTATTTTCTTTTGTTCAGTTTTTTATTCAAAAATGTGTAGGTGCTTGAAGTTTATTATAGAGCTATGTTTTATAATAATAATAATAATTATTATTTTACAATTTAACCTATTCTTGGATGGATTGAATTATTGAGAATCAAAATGGTTATCACAAATTTATTGGGAAAATAACAAAACTAACACCCCCTAAAAATTATAATAACAAAACTAGCACCCCTGTGTTCAATTAAAATTGAACGACGATAATTTTGACTCGTTCAATATTGAACGTTCAATATTATCCGTTCAATTAGAATTGAATGACGACAATTAGACCTATTTAATATTGAACGTTCAATATTTTACGTTCAAATTGAATATTGAACGTTCAATATTAAACGTTCAATTTTAATTGAACACAGAGGTGCTAGTTTTGTTATTATAATTTTTAGGGGGTGCTATTTTTGGTAATTTCCCCAAATTTATTTAGTCACTAGATAGAGTAAACATTCTTATGGATGAAATTGATGGCGCTGATTGAGGAATAAAATGATTTGGGTATTTTATTATTTATCATTTGTGTAGTCTTTTAAAAGTCAGTGATTATTGTCTTTATCCTATTAAGCATTTGGTCGGCAGAGAGATACTTCTCTAATAAGACGTTTTATACAAATTTTTTAAAAATTATTAAAAATAATATTTTTAAAATTTATAATAATAAAATTAATCCTTCAATAATATTAAACGTTTAATTTGAATATGTAATATTAAACATTCAATATTAAACGGATCTAAATTATCGTCGATTAATTTTAATTAAATGAATGTTAAAAAAAATAATATAACAATTATTTTTTTAATTATAAAATTATAAATTTAAATATAAAATATATTATTTTTATTATTATTTTTTTAATTAATTTATATAACTAGATAAATAAATAATTGTGACATGCCGCACAAGAAAATAATTATTTTCAAGTAATATTGCCTTTAGATAACTAGTTACAAAAATTAGGAAAATAAAATTCTATTTAAAGCAATAATAACAGTCTTAAAAGTATTACGAATTGACATCTATAGTTAAAAATTATGGGACAAACTTATTTTTTATTATTATTTAATATTTTAAAAGTTACCTTACAAATGCAACTCATTATACGTACATTTATTTACTAGTAATTTTATTATGTTGTTATTTATTACCATCTCTCATGAACTTAATATATTTATTTCAAGATTACTTAAATCCAACGATAATTGGAAGAATAAAATCACAACTTCATTAAACAATTCAAACGTAAACACACACAACATACCTCAATTATCATCTCTCACTATATTAAATATTTTTAAGGTTGCTTTAAAAATAGTGGCTCACTGATATGTCAAATATTCTTGATCAATAGTGTGTGTTACCTATTTCTAGAAATTCATAAATAGTTACAAAAACTCTGAAACTAAAACTTTATTTAAACGTATTATTCTCTCCCATCTAATTAAAAATTATTGTAAAAACTTAATTATTTATTATTCTCTTACTCTTAATATATTTTAAAGTTACCTTATAAATACAACCCATTATATAATTATTTATTTTGAAATATAAAACTTTTATTCTATTACTTAATTAATATTAATTAAAGTATACTAATATACTTTAGTATAACTATAACTATAACTATAAATTACTTTTAACTCAGAAAGAGTTTAAGCAATAGAAATAACTTTGAATCCATCATGTATATTGTATACAAAACTTATTATTATTTAAAAAAAAAAAAACAATAAAATTTGTGAAGCATATTATTTCACATATCATAATGAACAAAAAATCATTGGATTTAATAAAAATAAATAAATTTTGTTTTGTAGTGAAGAATTGTGTTCTATATAAATAAAAACATAATATATTTATCAACTAATGTTATCTGACCACAAATTTATTTGTCTGATATCAACTATTTCAAACACATGTCAATCTTTAATTGTTCAAAAAAAATATTTCCTTACGTAAAAATAATACATGTATGTATGACATTGTACGTGTGTGCGTCAAACTTTTATTCTATTACTTAATCAATATGAATCAAAGTATACGCACTGAAGCAATCTTCATTAACATTTCAAGTCATCTCTCGTTTTTGTTTCTCGGCCTGGTGCGCTTGGCGAGATCGAAGTGAGGATCTCCATCTCTGTCGAAACTGAACAGAGACTTCCCCCAAGAGCGTTTCTCTTTGGGTCTCCCCTTCCAGCCTACAGTGCTGCTCTCCCTCTCGTTTTTTAATGCTTGTAATCGGTTTGTGACTTTCGTTCCTTGCTATTGTTTGCTCTAGTTTTGGTGTCTGTTTGCTGTTATTGTTGATTATGGATGATTTGAGGAATCGTGTGGATCTGCTAGATCTGACAATTGATCTTGGAGATCTAATTGAAAAGGAGAAAGGGAAATCAGAGATTGCATTGCTGCTAAACTTTTCTCACAAAAGCTTATTAATCTAGAGGCGTTGATCCGTGTTCATCGGAAGATTTGGACTAAACATGGTGGTTTAGACTTCAAAATGGTGGATCGTTGTGTCTTTGCCTTCTATTTTGAAGATCCTGCAGAAATGGAGAGCACCTTGGAGTTTTGATAATAGTTTACTTGCTGTTCAAAAACTTCTTCCAGGTATGTCCCCATCTAATCTTGAGTTTGATTCGACTCCTATATGGGTCCAATTGCATGATCTTCCTATGGATTAGAGGAAGGAGGCTATTGTTAAAGGTATCATGTCGTTTGTTGGCCTGGTCTTAGAAGTTGATAAATTCTCACTTGCTAATGGTATGATGAGATCAGTTAGGGTTCGTATTAGATTTAATCTGTCACGAGCTTTAATTCCAGGTGCTTGGATTCCTTTTAATTCTTCACATGTATGGGTGGAGTTTAAATATGAATGTCTTCCTGCTATTATTGTGGGAGGATCACTCACCAATCAAAAAATTGTGAGAATGCGAGTGATGTTTGTATTGATTTTGGAGGTAAGTATGCGCTGTTTGGGGAGTGGATTCGAACGAATATGTATATGAAGGTACCCCCTCATGTGAAGAATGGAGGTTTGAAAAAGAGCGGTGGTTTTACTTTTGGTGAGGGCTCGACTGTTGAGAAGAAGAAGGGTGTTGGACGTGCTAATTACAGAGGAAAAGAGAACCGTTCTTCTAATGCTGGGATGGGTAAAGTGATTGGTAAGAGCAATGTAGAACAGGTTGTGAAGTCCGGTAAAAGGCCTAGGAAGGGCCTTGAGGATGTTACCTTTTTGGGCTCTATTATGGATGAGTCTGTTCATGGTGTCATGAAGGATTCTTCTAATGCTAGTGCTGAGATTGGGGTGGATCTCACTATTGGAGAGTTTGTTGAGTAATGGTTTTGGCTGAAGGATGCATCTTCTGTTGAGTATGAAGGCCTTTTAGGTTCTTGCTCCTTTATTTTGGTGTCTCTACTGTTTCGTGTTTGTGTATTTGATTTCAATATGGCTATAGTGTCATGTTTGAGTTGTGAGTCTTTTATTTTGGTTGTTGGATATTTTTTAAGTCTGTTGAAGGTGTCTCTACATTGTGTTGTTGAGTTTGTTGACTTGCTATTGGAATATGAACCTTTCTTCTTGGCTGTGCCGGACGGCATTGATGATGGATGGTTTCTGAGTGTTCCTTTAGTCTACTTCCTAGTATGTTTACTAGATTGGTGTTTGTTCTTAGTTTCCTTTTATCTGCTGTCATGCAGAAAAGTGTGGAGCTAATTTGGTGTAGTTTGGTTGTGTCTATGTTTGGTTTAGTCATGTTTGTTGGTTGTTCTTTTTTGAGTCAATTTTTCTTTATTAGTTCTGTATGCTTGTGCTCTATTAATGAAGCTTTACTTCTCTTGTGACCAAAAAAGAAAAGTATGCGCACTGAAAAATATGTTAACAATTCTGACGTATTAGTATACTTTTAGTAGCAATACAAGAGACCAATGTAAGTTATAAAAAACGTAATAAAAATAGTACCCTCAAAACTTATAATAACAAAAATAGCATAAGTTATATTCAAATCATAAATTTTTATAATTAAAAAATGATTATTACATCATTTTTTATTGAACGCTCATTTAATTAAATTGCTACAATTTAAATCCGTTCAATATTACATGTTTAATGTTATTGAGATTTCGGTACACTTTGCCTTATTTTCAATTACCATCCTTAATTGGAAATATAAATAAAGCTAGTTGTATCAATATTATACGCTATAAGTACTATTCACATTTTTAATAGTCTTAAGCTTTGTCCAATATAGCTTGTTTGAATCTGATTAAGTCAAAATAGTTGGTTCTCTCCTCGCTTCAATTCATTATATGCTTTTTCAACCTCTTCACAATTGTACACATTCAGATTGAGAACTAAGCATGGCGCCGTAAAGGCCCAACCAAGATGGCAACATATCCAATAATTACTTTTCATAAGAAAAAAAAAAAAAAAAAAAACCCTTGAGGTTGATATGAAAATATAGTTTGTTTCAAATGCTTTTATTTATGAAAGACAACTATTTTTACGATGTTAAAAGAGATGACTTAATTGATGGAATATTATTACAATTCAATGGTTGCTCACCTACTATAGAAAATGAGAAAAGAAAACATATGTAAGTGCATATGTCATCTCTTCAAATAGTAAGAAAAGACATATGTAAGCGCATATGTCATCTCTCTAATTAGTAACATTTTTTTTCTTTATAAATAGAGAAATCATTTGCTTATTTCCATCATCACATTCTAAAATCTCATATATTCTAAGCATTCAAAGCTTTCCTACTTAGAAAGAGTTCTTTTCTCATTGTGAGAGAGAGTGAGAGAGAGAATAATTGTATTCTCCTATTAAAAGAGAGAGAGGTATATTATTCTCTCCTTGTATTTAGAGAGAAGTTGTAAATCTTTCGATATAGTGAATTCCTTTCTGCCTTTGCTCGTAGAGTAGCCCGTAATCATTTTGGGTGAATCACGTAAATACTTGTGTTCCTTTTATCTTCATTTTCTCAATTTTACTTTGATTGTGTATTAACTTCAACCCATAAATTTTCTAACAGTAGTATCAGAGCTTTGGTTGTGGGTACTGTTCATGGATATTATTCACATATACAATTACTATTCACATATACGGTTACTGTTCAAGTGTAATAGTAGAAACCGGTTCAAGTGAGAAGCATATCAAAATGACGACAACAACAAAGTTTGATGTTGAGAAGTTCAACAGAAATAATTTCTCATTGTAGAAAATGAAGATTAAGGCAATTTTGAGAAAGGATAATTGTTTGGAAGCGATTGGAGATAAGCCCACTGGAATAATCGATAATAGCAAGTGGAACGAAATGGATGGCAACACAATTACTGATCTACACTTAGCACTAGCTGATGGAGTGTTATCCAGTGTGGCAGAAAAGAAGACAACAAAGGAGATTTGGGATACTCTAACAAGACTATACGAGGCCAAGTCACTTCACAACAAGATCTTCTTAAAGAGGAGACTTTACACTCTTCGAATGGCAGAATCCACATCTGTAACTGACCATATCAACACCTTGAATACTATATTTTTGCAACTTATATCAATGGGTTACAAAATAGAGACAGTTGAACGTACGGAGCTTCTACTTCAAAGTCTACCTGACTCGTATGATCAACTCATCATCAACCTGACGAACAATATCCTTTCAAACTATCTAATCTTTGATGAAATTACAGCTGCTATTTTGGAAGAAGAAACTTGGCGTAAAAATAAAGAAGATAGACAAGTAAGTTTGCAACAAGCAGAAGCTTTGACGGTGATGAGAGGAAGGTCAATAGAACGTAGCTCTAGTGGGAGTCAAAATTATGGTAGATCGAAATCAAGAAGTAAGAAGAATTTCAAGTGCTATAATTGTGGTAAGAAAGGGCACATCAAAAAGGATTGTTGGTGTAAAAGAAAGAATGGAGACCTTGAGCCACCAAATACTCAAGGGAATGTAGCAAGTATCTCTGATAATGGTGAAGTCTTATATAGCGAGGCTACAGTAGCAGTTTAGGGTAGAAAGCAGTTTGAAAATCGCAAATATGATCCAATCTCAAGAGGTTATGTACACATGGGTGATGATCATGCTTTGAAAATCGCTGGTATTGGTACTATAAAAATGTTTGATGGTTCAATTCGTACTATTCAGGAGGTATGATATGTGAAGGGCTTGAATAAAAATTTATTGTCTTTGGGGCAAATAGATAGTCTTGGATGCAAGACTCATGTCAAAAATGGGATCATGAAAATTGTCAAAGGTACGCTTGTGGTTTTGAAGGCAGAAAAGATCGCAGCGAATCTATTCATACTTAAAGGGGAAACACTATAGGAAGCTAATGCGTGTGTCACATCAACTAGTAAAGGAGAAGAATCAACAATGATGTGGCATCTCAAACTAGGCCACATGTCAGAACGAGGTTTGAAGATTCTTTCCGACATAAAGTTGCTTCCATGGCTGAAATCGGTAAATCTATCTTTATGTGAGCATTGTGTTACAAGTAAGTAGCATAGATTGAAGTTTAGTAGATCTGATGCAAGGAGTAAAGGAATTTTAGACTTGATTCATTCTGATGTATGAGAATCACCAGAAATGTCACTAGGAGGTGCAAAATACCTAGTGTCATTCATTGATGATTACTCTAGAAGATGTTGAGTGTATCCAATTAAGAAGAAGTCAGATGTGTTTCAAGTATTCAAAGACTTCAAAGCATAGGTGGAACTTGAATCTAAGAAGAAGATTAAGTGCTTAAGGACGGATAATGGAAGAGAGTGTATAGACGGTGAGTTTCTTGCACTTTGTAAGTAAGAAGGAATCAAAAGACAGTTCACAGTCACATACACGCCTCAACAAAATGGAGTGACAGAACGGATGAACAAAATTATTGCAAAAAAGATAAGAGCTATGTTGAGGACTGTAGGTCAATCAAACTCCTTTTGGGCAGAAGCAGCCAAAACTGCATGTTATGTGGTAAATCGATCGCCATCAACGACAATTGAGTTAAAGACACCGATGGAGATGTGGATTGGTAAGCTATCAGATTACTCTACTTTACATTCATTTGAATGTCCTGTGTATGTGACGTACAATGCCCAAGAAAGATCAAAGTTGGATCCGAAATCCAGAAGGTGTATGTTGAGGGGTATCGCTTGTGGGATCCCGCCACCCGCAAGCTTATAATCAGTAGGGATATGATCTTTGTAGAAGATCAACTACAAAGAAAAGATGAAGACGGTAGCACGTCGAATGATAATTCAGAGACTACAACAGTTCAAGTGAAAAATAATCAAATACAAGAATTCTATATTCTACTAAAGTAGCACCACAACACGAGGTACAAGAACCAGTTAAATCTAAGGCTCCAGAAGTATGTCAGTCAACTCGTGAAAGAAGGCCGCCAACTTAGCACTCGGAGTATGTTATTGAGAGTAATGTTGTGTACTGTCTTTTAACGGAGCATGAAGAGCCATCAACTTTCCATGAAGCTACAAGTAGTTCAGATGCACATCTATAGATGACAGCAATGCAGGAAGAAAATGAAGCTCTATATAAGAACATGACTTAGAAACTAGTACCATTACCACGTAGAAGAAAAACCATTGGTAACAAATGGGTCTACAAGATCAAGCGAGATAGCAATGATCAAGTAGAACGATATCGTGCAAGATTGGTGGTGAAGGGATGTGCTCAGAAAGAAGGTATTGATTTCAATGAAATATTTTCCCCAGTAGTACGACTTACAACAGTCAGAATAGTCTTGTCTATGTGTGCTACATTCAACTTACATCTAAAGCAGTTGGATGTAAAAACTACATTTCTTCATGGAGAACTTGAAGAAGAAATCTATATGCTTCAACTCACTACAACAAAACTGGCCTTTAGTCTCGGAAAATTGGCCACGGTTTTACAAAAAACCGAGGCCATAGGGTTTTGGTCACGGTCGTCATAAAACCGTGACCATAGTGTATATTTATAGTCTCGGTTTTTTGAATAACCGTGACCATAAGTGAAGTAAAATTTTTTTTTAAAATTTATAGCCACGGTTTTTAAATAACCGTGACCGTAGAATATGATATAGTCTCGGTTTTTAAAAAACCGTGACAATAACTAATATGTAAAAAAAAAACAAAAAAAACAAAACAAATTAACATCGAAACCTAACTAATATATATGATAATAGATAGAAACGTTTGCAGGTATATATCCCGTGCGGCGCCAGAGAAAAAGCGAACCACCCAGCAGCCATAGCAGCGCGCGTCCGGCCTCCGCTCAGCCGCTGTCGTCCCAGCCGCACCCAGCAGTCCCAGCCGCTGTCGTCTCAGCCGCAAACACTCCCTTTCGCTGCCTCATCTTCTTCGACACAAGGATTGGCACCAGCATATGCCACCAGCCCTCCACCATACCAGGTAGTCCCAGCCGCACCCAGCAGTCCCAGCCGCTGTCGTCTCAGCCGCAAACACTCCCTTTCGCTGCCTCATCTTCTTCGACACAAGGATTGGCACCAGCAGCAGCCACCAGCCCTCCACCAGTCCTCCACCATACCAGGTAGTCCTCGACAAGAAATCTCCTGACTTTTTATATGTAGCGTAGTTTGTCTGATTAATTATTACAAATTTCATGAATGAAACATCATTAATTTGTAGATGTTTGCTCTGTATTTTGTTTTTATTGAATCCATAAGTGCTATGTGTGCCAGGACCAGGAGTTACCCGACCTCAGTCGGTATACGAAGAAGACTCAGAAGCGACAATAAATGTGTAAGCCAGTAATCAATAACTGTTTCTTCCACTCCTTATCTCCTTTATATCGTCTTTTACATTTCCATTTGTGTTCTTTCTTTTCCACCGAAAGCCTATGTATTTGAGATTCCTTGAATATTTGGCATAGATTTTGCATTTCTAAGATTAACGATCATTACGTTTACGAATTGGAGCAAAATGTGACTCCTAATTTGTTGGGTCTTAGATGACTTGGAGAATACTAGCTTTTAAATTTCTCAAAGTAAATAAAAGAAATGCTCAGACTGCTTCCAGAATTATTTGTTTTTGGACATTTGAATTTTGTGCCAGTATTACTGCTGAAGTATTACCCATGAAAGAAAGCCCTCCATGGTGGTATGCATATTTCAATTTATTTATTCAGATTTTATGTCATTTGGGTTAGTATTTGGTAACTTTAGTTCTTTGTTCTATTTCTACAGGGTGCAGGGCTCGAGAATTTAGGCAACACATGCTTTATGAATGCAGTTTTGCAATGCCTTACCCACACTGTGTCTCTAGTCCAAGGTCTTCGTTCTTACAATCATCAAATGCCCTGTCACAGTATGTCATTTAACTCTCATTATGGTTTTGATTTATTGCATGAGAATTGTTTTGTCATTTTTACTAGTAGATGACTGCGGACGATTAAATTGCTTTTATATAAAGAAGGAAAGATTATTAAAGTACTCAACATAGATGATGTTGTTACGTTATGTTGTATCCAATGCAATATTGGGTAAAAATTGGCAACGTGTAAAGGGATTTTTAGCCTTTTATTTTGAAAGTTCAAGTGTCTTATATATTTGTTATTTGAAGTTTATGTGCTGTAATTCTTAACCTCTTAATAATCAGACATCTCCAAGAAGAATATGTGCTGTCTCAGAAGGCATATATTCTGTTTTATGCAAGGCGTGGTACTCCCTGGTTTTCAAGTATGGTGGATGAAAAAAAGATGTGTTTGCATCAAAGTGGCTTTATTCCATATTCCGATGTGAGCAATGTTAGCATTTCAGGTTGCAATCAATCAAAAGGTCCAGAGGCAACTTCCAAGGTGGAGGTCTATGAGTCAAGGGATGATGATTCTAGTAATCCTGCTTCTAGAGTTTGTGGATTGGACCCTTAGTTCATCTAAAGATATAAGAGTTGGGTTAAATAGTTATTGTGATGGTAGTCTTGTGACTGATGGTTTGTTGCCACCTAAGGGTAGTAATTGCTCTGAAGAAATGGCATACAAACAGTTTCTGAGGCTTAGCCTAGAATATCATGTGGCATTTCTGGTGGTACTAATTTAAATGCATGCATAATAAAAAATTATATTTTCTTGTATACTCCCTTGTTTGCTGATATAGGTAAGGTAAGAGAACATCATTCTTCTTTCTTCTTTTGGCTTGTGTCCCTCGATTTTGTTTCTGATGCTAAAAGGAATATAAATTCAGTATGCTTTTTTCTTGTTGCAGGAAGCTCTTGATGTTGCCCATATTAGCAAAGAAGACCAACAAAGTGAATTTGCAATGCTTCAGCTTGCTAGAAAGAATGTAGACAATTGAGAGAAAGCGATTTAAAGTATTACGTAATACTTTAAATTAGTTTAATTTCATATATGTACGTTTAATTATTAGTATTGTAATTATTATATGACACTCCATAATGTGTCATTAATTTTGAAACAATTTATGCATTAATATTTGTAATTTAATTTTGTTTCGGATTGCATGAAATGTAATCGCTATATTAGTTTCAATAATATATTTTTGGATATGAATGTTGCATTTATAATATTGAAAAAATAGGTATTTAAATTTATTAAAATGCTAAAAATAGGTGCTACTATTTTGAAATGAACATTACCTATAGTCACGGTTTTTGAAAAATCGAGACCAAAAGTGCCGAAATATCACGAAATGAACATTACCTATGGTCTCGGTTTTTGAAAAAACCGAGACCATAGAATTGTATAAGGTCTCGGTTTTTACAAAGACCGAGACCATAGGTATTACATATGGTCACGGTTTTTTGAAAAATCGAGACCTAAAGTGAGCAATTGGTCACGGTCTATGAATAACCGTGACCATATCATATATCTACGGTCACGGTTTTTAACCGTGACCATAGGTCATAGTCTACGGTCTCTCCTTCTTAGGTCACGGTTTTTAAAACCGTGACCATAGGTCTACAGTCACGGTTTTTAACCGTGACCATATGCCAGTTTTGTGGTAGTGACTAGAAGGTTTTGCTGAAATAGGCAAGGTGGACTTGGTTTGCAGGTTGAACAAATCTCTATACGGTCTCAAACAGGTGTCGAGGTGTTGGTACAAGAGATTTAATTCCTTCATTATTAGCCTTAGATACAATAGACTCAATTCAGACCATTGTACATACTACAAAAGGTTTGATGGGGATAATGGCTTTATTATCTTATTGTTGTATGTGGACGACATGTTGGTAGCAAGACCCAACAAAGATCAAATCCAAGAATTAAAGGCTCAAGTGGCTAGGGAGGTTGATATGAAGGACTTGGGACCAGCAAACAAGATTCTAGGGATGCAGATTCATCGAGACAGAAATAACAAGAAGATTTGACTTTCCCTGAAGAATTACTTCAACAAGATCTTGCGACGCTTCAACATGCAAGATTGTAAGTCAATATCTACCCCACTTCCTGTTAATTTTAAGTTATCCTCAAGTATGTCTCATAGTAATGAAGCAGAGAGAAGCGTATGCATCAACAGTGGGAAGTTTGATGTTCGCTATGATATGTACAAGACCAAAATTGCACAAGCAGTGGGAGCGGTCAATCGATTTATGGCGAATCTTGGTGGAGAGCATTGGAATACTGTAAAGAGGATCCTTAGATACATCAAAGGAACCTCAAGTAATGCATTATGTTTTGGAGGATCAGAATTAACTGTCAGAGGTTATTTAGATTCAAATTTTACAGGAGATCTTGACAAAAGTAAATTCACCACGGGCTATGTGTTTACACTTGTAGGAGGAGTATGAGTGCTCGAAAAGCACTAATATTTCGTGGTTTATTGCACTTAATTGTTTAGAAATAGATTTATTATTTGTTGTTTATTCGATTAATTTTATAAATCTATCCATTCGGAATCACGAGTATGTTTTAGTGCATTTAAGGTGTTTTTTGCGTCAAATGAGTCAAATAATGCAAACACGCAAAGACGAAACACTTACGGCGCTCGGATCACGAGTTACGAGCTAAAGGAGACAAATATGTAAGCCTTACATAACGAGCCATCACATATGTAAGGGGGTAAAACATGAAGAAAAGGAAGGCAACACGCGCCTCTGCGAGGAAAAATGTATGCCGCGGCGAGGAAAAACGAGCTCGTTTTTCAGAATTTGTATTGCGCCGCGGCGGGAAAAATGTATGCCGCGGCGCGCCTATTCCTGTGGCAATCAGGATTTGTGTAAACCCTTACATCTACAAATACCCCCTTAGACTCCCCCTTACATACAACTCGAACAACTTGAATACAACTCTTACACATTATAATTTTGCGACCAAACAAGCAATTCACTCAGTTTTTAAGAGCTTTGCCACACTCAACGAAGCGAGAGAAACCATTCTAAGGATCCAAGAAAGCCGTCGACAATCGAAGATAAAACTTTTTGGAGAAGAACACTATCCCATCCATAAGCGGTATTTAGATCTAGGTTTTCCTTGTTGTTATAGAATTCTATTTTCTTCTTCTCTCGTTGAAGTGTATGATCATATTATATTTGTCTATGAATGTTAATATGAACATGAGCGGCTAGTTTTATTATGGATGTTTAGTTTGCGTTGCCATGTTTGCTAGAATTATGTATGGTGTATATTTTATTGATTTAATATAAATGAATTACCTTTTCGATGTTATTTTACCATACCTTTTCGATGTAAGCATGGCCAACCAAACTAAACGTCCATACATCCTCTATTGATTTTTAATCCATTTGAATTGATTATTGAATTGCGATTTTGTTTTCGTTTAATTGTTCGTATAATTGTTCTCGTCACAAAACAAACACCTTTTTACAGTTTTATTAGGTTTAGGATTCTAGTTACTTAGAGTTTTAGTTTCACTAGAACTCTATTTAATTAGTATTTTACTTTCGTTAGAACTCTATTTAGATTAAGAACGAGGTTATTTAGAACCACTGCAATTCCTTGAGAGACCGACCTTGGAAGTTTGCTTGTCACTTTTCTACGAGTGATTCGTACACTTGCGAGTACTAAATTTATCACATCAAGTTTTTGGCGCCGCTGCCAGAGGGAATTGGCGTTTTAAATAATTTTCTTTTTAACTTTTTAGAGTTTCTGATTTATTTTTATTTGTTTATTTATTTATTTTTATTCAAAAAAATACAAAAAAAATCATAAAATAAAAAAATAAAAAAATAGTGCTTAATTTCCAATTTCACTGCTGCCTTGATCTTTGTTTGCTTTTTTTATTTGTGCATGCAGGGTAGGAGATCACTTAACAAGGAACTCTCTCCTTTCATTGACAACATTCATAGAGTCAAACACCGATCAAAGAAACTGGATAATCAATTTCAAGAGGAAGAAGTCCAACAACAATTGCAAGCAGTAATGGGTGACAACGTAGCTAGGCAGATGATGAACAAAGAGTTTGCAAGACCTATCATTGGGACCGCCACATCGTGCATTCGACTTACAGAGGCAGCTAGGAATTATGAGTTGAAAAATATTCATTATTTCATGCTTCCCTCCTTTTACGGTATCCCTAATGAAGATCCTTTAAATTTTATGCGTGAATTATATGCAACTGTGCAAACCTTTCCACTGTAGGGACTTAGTGAAGATCAACTACGCATGAGGTGTTTTCCATACACTCTCAAAGATAGGGCTAAGTCTTGGCTAATGACATTGGCACCCGGTTCTTTGGCCACTTGGGACGATGTTTACAACAAATTTATGGGTAAGTTCTATTCCCATCAAAAGACATCTGACCTAAGAACAAAAATTGTTACTTTTTCACAGATGGACGGAGAACCCTTCCACAAGGCTCGGGACATATTCAAATTGTTTTTGATACAGTGTCCACATCATCACTTCCTGTTGCAGCTACAAAATCAGTTTTTCTACGACGGATTGACACTACAATGTCAATTCACAGTTGACAACGCTGCAGGAGGAGCTATGGGTGAGAAAACAGCGGATGAAACCTACGAATTATTCGAGATGTTGGGAGCCAATTCCCAACAAAAGAGCGCTAGAGGAAGAAGAGCTGGAGTCCACGAATTAGGATCCAACAATGAAATGGCAATGCAACTTGCTGAATTGACGAAACAAGTACAACTTCTCACAACCTCCAATGTTAATCAAATGCCAAAACACGAGGTATGTGGAGTTTGTGGTTCATATGGACATGGTGCTAATGTTTTTTCTTTTGCAGGTAATCCTTATACAGGTACTACTGAAGAGGCAAATTTAATGCAAGGGTACCAACCTAGACTTAGGAAGGACCCTTATTCAAATACCTATAACCCTAAATGGAGGAATCACCCTAACTTCACTTGGAAACAAAACAATAGCCAACCATTTGTCCAAAACCAAACACAAGGCCAAAATGTAAACCGACAATTTCCACAAAATAAACCAACCGTAGAGGAAACCCTAAACAATTTCATACACTCATGTAGTGGAAGGATGGACTCTATGGAAGCTTCAATGAAAAGAGTGGAAATGCAAGTGGGGCAGCTAGCGGAACAAATGCACAAACAAGAGACGGGAAAGTTGCCCAGTCAACCCGAACAAGCCAAAGCTATCACGGTTCTTCGGATTGGTAAGGTCGTTACTAAAAATTTACCTGAACTTTCTAATGATTTATTTTATAATGCAGGTAACATGGAAGATGATAACAATGCTTCTAAGGAATTAGAGGAAATAGGTGACAAGCATGAAGAGCCTTCAAAGGCGAGAATTAGAGAGTCATCTAATCCACCTACTCTACACAAATCATCGGAGCCATACCGACCACCGGTACCATTCCCACACCGTTTAAAGGACAGTAAGCAAGATAAGCAGTTTTCTGATTTATTTAACATGCTCTCTAAGGTTAATATTAATTTTCCATTGTTAGATGTAATTAAAAATGTGCCTTCGTATGCTAAATTTTTCAAAGAATTAAACACTAAGAAAAAAAGGTATGAGCTTAATGAGAGAGTAATCGTATCTGAAATTGCTAGTGCGGTGCTTCAACGGAACTTACCCCCTAAGTTAAAAGATCCAGGTAGTTTTATAATTGATATTACTATAGGGGATAGGAAAGTAGCTAAGGCTATGCTTGATTTAGGTGCTAGTATCAATTTGATGCCTTACTCAATTTTCTTGCAGCTAGGTTTGGGAGAACTAAAACCAACAACCATGTCCCTTCAACTTGCAGACAAATTTGTTAAATATCCGAAGGGTATGGTTGAGGACTTACTTGTACAGGTAGATAAGCTAAATATACCTATTGACTTTGTGGTTTTAGACATGCAGGATAATCCATCTTTGGATAAGGAGCACACCATTCTTTTGGGAAGACCATTTATGGCTACTGCCCAAACCATCATTGACGTCCAAAGTGGAAAGTTGATAATGACGGTCTTGGGAGAGACTGTTCATTTTAAGGTTTTTGATTCATCTCCTTACCCTTCTATATCTGCTATTGATGAATGTTCATTTGTAGAATGTTTAGATCCAATAATTCATGATACTTTTGTGCATGCTAGATTAGATGATAAATTGGAGGTAGCACTTACAGTTGGAGAGGTAGATGATATCTTAGACTATGAGACTAAGGAGTACAGTGATCTATTAGACAATGTCATATCATTAAATGACACTAGTACACTCTTAGATTTATTGGATGTCCCACATGATGATGAGATTGCTCCACCTGAATTAGAACTTAAGGAACTACCTAAGAATCTAAAATATGTCTTTTTGGGAGAGAATGAGACCTACCCTGTTATTATTTCATCTACACACACCCAAAACCAAGAGGAGAAATTGATTGGAGAGCTTAGGAAGTATAAAAAGGCAATAGGATGGAGTATTGGGGACATTAGAGGCATTAGTCCGGCAATGTGTATGCATAAGATTAATTTAGAGGACGATGTCAAACCAGTTAAAGAAGCGCAAAGAATACTAAACCCAATCAAGCAAGAGGTAGTTAAGAAAGAAGTTTTGAAACTCCTAGCAGTAGGGGTAATTTATCCAATTGCTGATAGTAAGTGGGTTAGTCCCGTTCATGTGGTACCAAAGAAATCTGGAATAACCGTGGTTAAAAATGAGAAAGATGAATTAGTGCCCACTAGGATAATTACGGGTTGGAGGATGTGTATTGATTTTCGAAAGCTGAATTTGTACACCAAAAAGGATCACTTTCCCCTCCCCTTCATTGATCAAATGTTAGAAAGACTAGCTGGGCACGATTTCTATTGCTTTTTGGATGGTCTTTCAGGTTATTATGAGGTACCTATCGCTCAGGAGGATCAAGAGAAAACGACATTCACATGCCCATTCGGAACTTTCGCTTTTAGGAGAATGCCATTTGGACTATGCAATGCACCCGCCACCTTTCAGAGATGTATGATGTCGATCTTTCGGACATGGTGGAGAAATTCATTGAGGTATTTATGGATGACTTTTCAATCTTCGGTAATTCCTTTGATGATTGCTTGCATAAATTGAATTTAGTATTAGAACGATGCACTGAATGCAATTTGACGCTTAGTTGGGAAAAAAGTCATTTTATGGTCTAACAGGGTATAGTGCTAGGACATGTCATATCTAGCAAGGGAATTGAAGTTGATAAGGCTAAGGTAGATTTAATTGCAAAATTGCCTCCACCTACCTCTGTTAAGGGTATACGAAGTTTCCTAGGACATACAGGTTTCTATAGACGGTTTATCAAGAATTTTTCCAAAATTAGTCGTCCATTATGTAATCTATTGTCCAAAGATACTTTGTTTGATTTTGATGATGAATGCCTTGTTGCTTTTAATGCTTTAAAGGATAGGCTTACTTCTGCACCTATAATTGTTGCTCCTAATTGGTCTTTACCGCTTGAAATCATGTGTGATGCATCTGATTATGCTATAGGAGCTATTTTGGGGCAAAGAGTGGATAAACGATTACATGTTATATATTATGCTAGCAAAACACTCAATGACGCCCAAGTTAATTACACCACCATTGAAAAAGAGCTATTGGCTGATGTGTTTTCACTTGATAAATTTAGGTCTTATTTGGTAGGAACTAAAGTTATTGTTCATTCGGATCATGTTGCTATGAGATATTTATTGACTAAACCGAATGCTAAGCCTAGACTCATTAGGTGGATCCTACTTTTGCAAGAATTTGACCTAAAGATCAAAGACAAGAAAGGAACTGAAAATGTAGTAGCTGATCATCTGTCTAGGTTGATTACTGAGTATGAATATGTTGAAGGTGAAAGTAAGGATACAATCATTGAAACCTTCCCTGACGAACAATTGTTTACAATAGGTCCGAATCCATGGTATGCTGACATTGTGAACTATCTAGCTAGTGGTATTTTGCGACCTAACATTACTTTTCAGGAAAATAAAAGGTTTTTCAGTGTTTGCAGGCAATACTTTTGGGATGACACGTATTTGTTCAAGTTATGTCAAGATCAAGTCATCCGGAGGTGTGTGCCAGAAGAGGAACATGAGAGCATCTTAACCTTTTGCCATGAGCTACATTGCGGGGGCCATTTTGGTGGTAAGAAAATGGCCCTAAAGGTGTTACAATCCGGTTTTTATTGGCCTACTTTATTTAAAGATGCTAACATGTTTTGTGTGAGATGTGATAGATGTCAAAGGATCGGTAACATAGGTAAGCATAACGAAATGCCTTTGACGTCTAATCTTGTAATGGAATTATTTGACGTGTGGGGGATCGACTTCATGGGTCTGTTCCCCCCATCTTTTGGCTACATTTACATACTAGTCGCTGTTGACTATGTTTCAAAGTGGGTAGAAGCGATACCCACTAGAACTAATGACGCTAACGTTTTTGTTAAATTTTTGAAGGATAATATTTTTAGCAGATTTCGCACACCGAGAGCGATCATTAGTGATATAGGCAGCCACTTTTACAATAGACTCTTCGATGGGCTTTTGAAAAGGTACAATATTTCTCATAGAGTGGCTACCCCATACCATCCCCAAACTTTGGGGCAAGTGGAAGTGAGCAATCGACAGATCAAAGGGATATTGGAACGCACAGTGCGCCCCTCAAGGAGAGATTGGTCAATTAAACTGAATGATGTCTTGTGGGCATATCGTACAGCGTATAAAACTCCAATTGATTTGAGTCCCTACCAGCTAATTTTTGGTAAAGCATGTCACTTACCGGTTAAGCTAGAACATAGGGCTTATTGGGCTATTAAGAAGCTCTGGACATGGAAAAAGGTAGGGAAAAACGACTACTCCAACTGAGCGAACTTGAGAAAATTTGGGATGAAGCTTACAAAAATGCCAAAATCTACAAGGAGCATACTAAGCGCTATCACGATAAAGGGCTCCTTGGTAAGTATTTCATTCCCGGAATGAAAGTTCTATTATACAATTCACGTTTGCGTTTGTTTCCAGGAAAACTTCATTCTAGGTGGAGCGGATCATACACAATCGCTAACGTACTTCCACACGGAGTAATCGAGTTGCTCAATCCGAAAACGAAAGAAACGTTTAAAGTAAACGGACATCGTGTCAAACCATACTTGGAAGGAGACAACAATTTAAACAGCATCGATTTAATACGTCTCCTCTATGAATAAAACATGAGAGCAGCCACGTCTTGCTAAGACGTTAAACTCAGCCCTTAATGGGAGGCACCCATTCAATTTGCTTCAAGGATCAAGTTTCTCTCCAATTCAAGAATTAAGGTTTCAAGAAAAATTTGGGGGTTTTCTTTCAAGACTTCAATTGCATTCCAAAGAGGTAAAATTCGTCACATTTTTTATTTAATTCAGTATTAATTTTCTAGAATTGTGAAATTTTGTCTGAATTTAGAATTAAGTGGAATTTTGGATAAGAAAGGAGCAAAATTTTTGGAGTTTTTCTGCATTTTTTGAAAATTAAGGTTGTTAGTTGAATTTAATAAGTTTAAGAATTGAAATGGCCCCTAAAAGAAACGCTGGTGAAAGTAGTCGTGCCAAGGGGAAAGGAAAAATGGTTGAGGATAAAACTTATGACGCCTCTCGGTTTGTAAGCCGAGAAGCGCAAGATTTGTAAATGAAAGAGGAATGGATTTCGGGCAAGTAGGAGTAATGGGCATTTCAGATATAGTTGAGAGATTAGGTTGGAAAAAATTCACATACGCCCCAGAGGCGGGTGTGAGTTCGCTGGTTCGGGAATTCTATGCGAATGTCCCGGAAGCGAGAGATGGAATAGTTTGGGTGAGGGGCGTTGAAGTCCCCTTCAATAGGACTGTGATCAACTCATACTATGGGTTAAGGGATATTCACAATAGCGCGTATGAAACCTACTTAACGCAGGTTGATTACAATGAAGTAATTAATACCCTAACCGATGGTTACGGTGAGTGGGAATACAAGGGGGAAATGGTAAACATCTTTCAAGCCAAGCACTTAAGGATCCATTTCTGAATTTGGCAATATTTTGTTTGCTCTAGGTTAATGCCGACTCGGCATTACAGTACAGTTGATTGGGAAAGGGCTATCTTTCAATTTGCTATAGAGACTGAGCGGTCAATAGACGTGGGAATGGTGATACAATAGAGAGTGGTGTACTCAGCTGAGCACCAGACCATTAGTTATTTCTTTCCCCAACTCATAACTGCCCTTTGTGTCAAACACGGAGTCAAATACGACACGGGCGAGGTCTTATTACAGCCGGCTGAAACATTAACTTTCGCTTACATGCAACACCTTACAAGCGGAACTAAGGCTGGGCAAGGAAGTAGGAAAGATGATTCTTCCAAGAACGCTTTTATGAGAGACAGGTTGGTAAACCTAAAAGCGAAAGTTAATAAAATGCATCAATATCAACACGAGATGCGTCAATACCAAACCCAACAACAAGCGTGGCTCAGTGATCAAATGAAATATCAACACGAATATCAAGGTCTACTCCACTAAATGATTAGCTGCCAATTGACACATAGTGGAATAGATCTCACCCAATTCCAGCCATCTCCACAATGTCCGGGCCATGACTTCACATTTAGACAACCGACGGATCAACCCGAGGAGGACAATGATTAACCCGAAGACATGGAGGACTGAGCCTCCTATTTGTAATTTTCTTTGGTTTAATTTTAATTTTATTTTTTTTATTTTTATTTTGGATTAATTTTCTTTTTCTTTAATTTTCTTTTATTTTCCTTTATTTTAGTTTGTATTGTTTGACTTTGTTTAATGTTTTCTGTTTTCATTTGCTTTAGTTATAATTTAAATTTGGATTTGAATTGTGTCGCATATACTTTGAGATTCAATACATGTTTCATACACACTAATTCTTCATCATGAGAAAAGCGAGGAACAATGAACCGGAGCATACGTGTAGTGTACACAATCTCATACGAAAGGGGGGTAACTTCTCTCACTTTTTCTTAATTTCTTTTGTTTTTCTTTTTAACATTGAGGACAATGTAGAAATTAGGTTGGGGGTGGGAAGATTAGTCCATAAGCATGAAATATGACCAAATTTTAAATTTTTAACTTTTGTCACTTGAATTGTGTTAGGTTAGTGTCGTGTCTACTTGAGTCAATCCGGAAGTCTATGATATTAACATGATTGTAATAACGGTGACATATGAGAGAAATTAGACTTTTACCTAAGTAAAAAAAAAATCACATAAATGTTAGATTCATCTAGTTTGAGAATTTTGTGGTATATGTGGTAGTTTGCATGGTTAGTATGACTATTTTGGTTTGTGTAATGTATGCATGTTTATGATATATTTTAAGTCTCAACAAGCTCTAGAACTCCTTTGAAAACCCATTGAAGCGAAATAATAGAATCAAATGCCACTTAGAAAGTGATTTAGGTCATCTTTGGACCGTTTGGACTTTTCAAGCCTCCCCGTATTATTTTATCCATAGTACACCCTTGAACTCAACATTGACATACATTGTACTACCCTTAGTGATAAGAGTACTCAATGTAATATTTGATTTTTATGAGCAATTATGTTGTATTTATCTTGCTTCATCAAAAAAAAAATAATGATGATGATTGAAATAATAAGCAAGAAAAGTAAAGAAAGAAAATCAAGTAAAAAGATCCAAGGGACATATGAAATTTATAGGAGGATGAAAAAGAATACTTGGTGAAAAAAGTTGAAAATAAGTTTGTGAAATAAAAAGTACTCTTATCCTAGTGAAATATCATTTCCGTACTTTCATAATCACACACCGAACCACAACTTTGCAAGCTTAATGAAGTCCTATTGATTTTAGGTAGTTTGATTTCTATATTAGTGGAGATGGATTTGAAAAGTAAGCATATGGAGGTTGTAAATGCAAAATTCTCATTCATATTTTACTTACACATTTACGAGATATTAAAATGTATTCTATTAATATCATGCATGACACGATCAGATAGTATAACTAACGGGCTTGTGGTTTGATTGGTTGTTCAAAATTCGATTACTAAGATGGGTTTGATGTTTGGATTGTTTTTGAGCTTAAGTGATTTTTTAACTATTTCGTATGCCATTCGTTGTTAACAATTTTTGAGACATATGCATGGATTGATTCAAGTATTTTAGAGTCTTTATTTAGTTTTGTTGGTTACGATGTTTGCGGGTATCATCACTGGAAACCCTCACGAGACTATAACTCGTCCACTAGGGCCACCTAGGGGTTTAAAGGCTTGTTGCATACGCTAAATGCAACCGTGACAATCTATGGAAGTGATTCTAGTTAGTTTAGTTTATTCGTTTTATTTTAATCTTTAGATCGCTCCTCTTGCTAGAGACTAGCAAGAAGCTGGTTGGGGGTTGTGATGAGTGCTCGAAAAGCACTAATATTTCATGGTTTATTGCACTTAATTTTTAGAAATAGATTTATTATTTGTTGTTTATTCGATTAATTTTATAAATCTATCCATTCAGAATCACAGATATATTTTAGTGCATTTCATGTGTTTTTAGCGTCAAATGAGTCAAATAATGCAAACACGCAAAGACGGAATACTTACGGCGCTCGAATCACGAGTTACGAGCTAAAGGAGACAAATATGTAAGCCTTACATAACGAGCCATCACATATATAAGGGGGTAAAACATGAAGAAAAGGAAGGCAACATGCACCGCGGTGAGGAAAAGTCATGCCGTCTCGCCGCGGCGGGGAGCTCTCGGGTTTTGACATTATTTTCAAAATTTGTGTTGCACCGCGGCGGGAAAAATGTATGCCGCGACGTGCCTATTCCTATGACAATCAGGATTTGTGTAAACCCTTACATCTATAAATACCCCTTTAGACTCCCCCTTACATACAACTCGAACAACTTGAATACAACTCTTACACATTATAATTTTGCGACCAAACAAGCAATTCACTCAGTTTTTAGGAGCTTTGCCACACTCAACGAAGTGAGAGAAGCCATTCTAAGGATCCAAGGAAGCCATCGACAATCGAAAATAAAGCTTTTTGGAGAAGAACACTATCTCATCCATAAGCGGTATTTAGATCTAGGTTTTCCTTATTGTTATAGAATTCTATTTTCTTCTTCTCTCGTTGAAGTATATGATCATATTATATTTGTCTATGAATGTTAATATGAACATGAGCGGCTAATTTTATTTTGGATGTTTAGTTTGCGTTGCCATGTTTGCTAGAATTGTGTATGGTGTATATTTTATTGATTTAATATAAATGAATTACCTTTTGATTAAGAGCATGTTTAGATATTTAATTATGAATTATCATAGGCCAATTTGAGATTCGTAGTTAGGTTGAAAAATTTGAAAATCTAGTTATAGGAACGTCACCTTAACTTTATTCCGAAACACTTAATCAAAGCTTCAAATTAGTGACTTAGTCATAGCATTAGTTTGATTGGCATGTATTTCCTTGCACATAATTTGATTGCTATTTGATTTACCCCAATCGAAGGCAGTTAATTAGTTAATCAACAAAGAAATTTACCCCAACCCAGGCAGTCTCGTAATTAAAAGGAAAGTCGGTAATATTGTTTAGTTAGAACGTTCATGTTATTTCAGCATACCTTTTTGATGCAAGCATGGCCAACCAAACTAAACGTCCATACATCCTCCATTGATTTTTAATCCATTTGAATTGATTGTTGAATTGCGATTTTGTTTTCGTTTAATTGTTCGTTTAATTGTTCTCGTCACAAAACAAACACCTTTCTAGTTACTTAGAGTTTTAGTTTCACTATAACTCTATTTAATTAGTATTTTACTTTCGTTAGAACTCTATTTAGATTAAGAAAGAGGTTATTTAGAACCACTGCAATTCCTTGAGAAACCGACCTTGGAAGTTTGCTTGTCACTTTTCTACGAGTGATTCGTACACTTGCGAGTACTAAATTTATCACATCAAGAAGCTGTAAGCTGGGTTTCTAAATTGCAAACTATTGTGACTTTATCTACAACAGAAGCAGAATACATGGTAGCTACATAAGCTTGTAAGGAAGCAATTTGGATTCAAAGGTTATTGGAGGAACTCGAGCACAAGCAGGAGAAGATTGTTTTGTTTTGTGACAGTCAAAGTGCCTTGCACATCGTAAGAAATCCAGCCTTTCATTCCTGAACAAAGCACATAAGGATTCAGTACCACTTCGTTCGAGAAGTAGCAGAGGAAGGAAGTGTGGATACGCAAAAGATTCACACCGATGAGAACCTAGCAGATGTAATAACAAAACCAATCAACCCTGACAAGTTTGTATGGTGTCGATCCCCATATGGCCTAGCAGAGATGTAAGCAGTAGGACTTGAGCAAAGGCAGTTAGAAGAACTAATCGTGAAAGATGACTTCAAGTGAGAGATTGAAAGACAAGTGTGAAGCCATTTTCATAATGTCAAAAGAGATAACTTAATTGATAGAATATTATTACAATTCAATGGTTGCTCACCTACCATAGAAAATGGGAGAAGAAAACATATGTAAGCACATATGTCATATCTTCAAATAGTAAGAAGAGACATATGTAAACACATATGTCATCTCTCCAAATAGTAACATTTTTCTCTCTATAAATAAAGAGATCATTTGCTCATTTCCATCATTCCATTCCAAAATCTCATATACTCTAAGCATTCAAAGCTTCCCCATTTAGAAAGAGTTCTTTCCTCATTGTGTGAGAGAGAATAATTGTATTGTCATATTATAAGAGAGAGAGGTATATTATTTTCTCCTTGTATTTAGAGAAAAGTTGTAAATCTTTTGATATAGTGAATTCCTTTTGACCTTTGCCCGTAGAGTAGCTCGTAATCATTTTGAGTGAACCACGTAAATACTTGTGTCCATTTTATCTTCATTATCTCAATTTTACTTTGATTGTATATTAGCTTCAACCTATAAATTTCTTAACAATTTCATAAGCAAACAAATCAAAATAAGATAGCAACATTGCATTGCATTATATCTCAATGAACTGTTAACTCATTGAAATAATAAAAGTAGAATTTTTCTTAACCTCATAGTTACTTTTCATCCATAATTTCTTCCATTAATCAAAGTGGAGTTTTCATACTTACAAAGAATAATATCAAAGGTATTGTCCCCCTTTTTAATTATAATTAAATTATATTTAATTTTTATCTCAATTAATTAAAAACAATTATTCAAGAATGTTATTTTGAGTAATTGTAATCATAAAATTAATATTGATAATAATTTTATGAGTTTTTATAAGAAATTTTATAAGACAGTTGTTTACAAAATTTTTATTGAATTTGTTATGAATTTTTGAAGTTTATATTTTGAATTTGTCAGTTTCTAAACAACTCAAATGTTAGGGTCGTTTTATATATCTTTCGATTACAATTCGAAGATGAAATTTTTGTCTTTGTAACTAGACACAGTAAGAAAAAAGTTGGCTTTCAAATCATTAATAAACTTTATGTTTTTAATTTTCTAGAATTTTATGAATGTTAAGTTTTCTACTAAAAATAAAAAACATTGACAGATTAGAATAAAAATTATGGAATTAGTTCGTGGTGTTATAAATATTAAAAATATGTGAAATTTTTTTATAATATCTATGTCTTATTTATGGTTTGTTAAAATTTGTTAATTTTTAGATCAGATATGAATTTATATATATTCACTGCTAAAATGTTTTTCAGCAGATTTATTTGACTAATTTTAAAACCCTTTTTAGCCATGAAAATTGATTTCAAAATATTTGAAATTTTTTATATATAATTATATTTAAGTTATAGAGGTACCGTAAGAAATTTAGTTTAAAATAATTTACCAATATTTTTATAAATTTTTTTAATTTTAATAGAGTTGTTGATTTTCTTATACCGACAACTTTAAAAGTTATCAAATAAAAATCTTTTTTGTAA
Organism: Elaeagnus macrophylla; assembly: GCA_029378325.1. Classification (NCBI taxonomy): domain Eukaryota; kingdom Viridiplantae; phylum Streptophyta; class Magnoliopsida; order Rosales; family Elaeagnaceae; genus Elaeagnus; species Elaeagnus macrophylla. The sequence goes on along the minus strand of CM055648.1, from coordinate 14,873,923 downwards.
TTATTAAGCATTTTGTTTTACTTGAAAATTTTACTATACATTTTAGTATACTTTTATAAAAATTCTGTAAAATTTAGTAATTTTATGACACGAAATAATTTCAAAATAAATTATATAGCTTCTGCTGGCAATTAAAACAATGAATAATTTTGTGATAAAAAATATGAAATTTTTGGAAAAAAAATTAATTATTATGACTAAAATAAGAGTTAAATCTAAGTATTAAAATAACATTCTGTGATTAAGTTATATAAAGGGGATAATTTTAAAAAGTATGAGAGTTTAACGTTTATTCAATTATAATTTATTTAGGTTAAAATTTAAGTAAACTAGCTAGTAATTTTAGCTATATTAATTATTCGTATCAGGTAAATAGATCTATTTTACTTGCAATATTAAGTATGTTTTGTGCTTTTATACATTGAATGAATGTTCACTTGATATGATTATGTGATATGTGTCCAATGAATGTTCGTGTGCCATGATTATGTGATATGTGTTATTATGTCTATTTAAATGAATTAAGTGTGTTTACAATTATATGGTCATTAATACATGACATGTGTATAATTTAATCAAGTTATTGTAAATTCAAAGTTTTAAAAGTATCTTCATTTATGCTAAGTTTTTGAAGAATTATAAATTTTATACAAGGTTTAAAGCAATAAATTTTATATATGTTTTATGTGATACTTGAATAATTATTATGAAATTTTTACGTTTTGGAGCAATATGATAAATTAAGTGCACTATAATAAATTAAGGACTGTGTGCGAGATATGTCTCTCATGTAAGTTAGGGTACCTAAGGATAAAATAGTCCTTACCTTTGGTTTGAACTCATGTGTGCATGTGAAAATTATGTATGAAATTTTAATTGTATTAAGTTATAAATGAAGTCTCACTTGTGAATGCCTTTCATACGTACTAGTTTCCGTTGTAAGGCTCCACTATGATAAGTTTTTAAGTGAATGGTTCAAATTATTTAATTAAGATATGATTTTGGATGTTCTTTTAAGACATGTGCATTATAAGCACTACTTCATAAATATAAGCATAAGTATGTCGTAGTTACTTGTGTCGTGCATGCTTAATGATCCAAATAAGGTAAGATTTTATAATATTTGAGGAAGGTTATTGGTTCTGTAGGATTAAATACTTTCTTTTTTATATCAAATAAATTGTAAATTTTAGTAAATGGTTGAACTTTTTGCAAGTTTTTTTTTTTTTTTTCTTATAACTTTAATACCATTTGATAATATAATATTTCAATTTTTTTTAATTAATTATATCAAATTTTTTAATTAATAAAATATTTAAATAGTATCTTTATATATATATATATATAAAAGGTTAAATGACCCTCTTTCTTTACACAAAAAAAAAAATTTACATCAATATAAATTCGTTAGACTTAGTTAGCTGATATTAGATTTAATAGCTTAGATTTAATTTTTCATTTTACTAATTTATTGCATTTATTGATATTTATTATTTTATGCCATTAATTTCATATATATTCTCTTTCCTCAAGATTTTTTATATTATTTTATTTTCTTAATTATGATAAAACATATTATTTTTCGTGTTTAAATAATTTTTTTTTCTTTCACGATAAAAAAAAATATTTTACTCTTAAAATAAACTAAAATAAACACAACCTTAAAAATCTCTACTATTTCATCAATAAAATATTTATAAATAAAACTTGGAATTATAATAAAATAAACAAAGAAAATTTAGAAAATAAAATTATAAAAAAATTATATTTTTTTTAGCAAAATTTAGGTATGAAGGGCGAATGAAAACTTTCTCATACATAATTTCTATGGATTTTTATTTCCTAAAGATTTGATTTTATCAAATTTCGTAATTGTGAATTCATAATTAAGTGGTGCTACCAAAATATGATGGTGCAGTGCTTTGATGTAGGTGTATACAATTGTAAATTTTGGTGGTAAATGATAGAAGAAGAAAAATGATATGGACACATAAATTTGTACTTATTTTTGCACTAACATTAATCATATTATAACAAATGGTAAAATTATTTTAAAAAATGAAAAAATGATTTAATTTTTAGATTATTTTTGTTACATGTCATAATATAATTTATATGGATGTAAAAGTATTTGTAAATTTATATTACTATTGCACTCCTCATGATAAAAGAGTTGGATTGAAAATGAGTGAAGTAAAAATGATTGAAAATTTATTTAGAATATTTTTTATGCAATTCAACAAAAATAAAAAATAGTTTTATATTATCGACTCGATGAAACATGACGCAAATGTCTAAACTTTGAAACTTGCTTGACAACAACAGTATTTTAAGGTATATATTTCACAATGACACTCTACATAAATTAGACTTTTTCATTAAAATTGGAAATTAAAAGGTCGTTAGTTTAAATCAACATGATATGAACTAACAAAACAAAATTAAATATAAATATTTTTAAAGCAAGATTTTAATAACAATATTTTAACAAAAAAGAAAAAACAAAGGAAAAAAGAAAATAAAAGAAAAGACAAAAGAAAAGAAAAAGGAAAGATCATTAACTATGTATCATTTACCGAATAAAGTTATTAATCTTTTCTTTTAAGAAAAATAATTTTCTAAAAAAGTTATGCCATTTACATATATCTTTAATTTTTTTATTAGTTATTTAATAATACATAAAAAAATAATTAAGAAAATGAGTGAAGATATGTGAAATTAGTGGTATGAAAAATAGAGAAAGTAATAAATTTAACAAATTAGTGACATAAAAAGTCAAATCTTAACCATTAAAATTAACCATGACAAGTTAGTGGAATGAAAAATTAAATCTCAGCTATATATTGATGTAATTTTTTTATGTAAAAAAAGAGTCATTGAACCTACCATGTATATATATATATACATATATAAAGCGGCAATCAAGTAGATTAGGCATAAAGGACAGCAAGAAGAGACAGACGTGGCAACTTATAGAAAAATTCTAATCGTAAGTTATGGGCTCAAATAGGATGACCATTTTATTCTGTTACAGAAATAGACAATTATACACTGCTGCCTCATTTAAAACTGTTCACAAATTTGTGATCTCTAGCCCTACTTGCAGCATGAGAAATAATCTAATATATAATTGATGCCAGGCTACTTTGGTATTAGTGTGTATAGCAATTAGAGGATATCCATCAACACAGTGCTTCAATAGATAAAACTTCAACACGAACATGATAGAGATTAGAGGATAAACATAACGCTGCTCAAGCAACAGAATATAAAGAGGTGACAAATAAAAAAGATTCAGACATTCAACTCATGTCAAGGTCTAGCATACACGGAAAAAATACAAGGTCTCATACCCAAATTCATGCCTTTTATAATCGTAATAATATACAATGTCTTAAGATGACAATAAAGGGAAATTCAGCTACTAAAGAGCGTACAACAAAAGGAAAATTCTTACAACTTGCTGGTCATAATAGAGTTGCAGATGGTTATCCTCTTAACTAAGCAATGATAAAAGATCTGCTCTCTCCATTCTACAAATAGAAACTGTATTAGATAGACTCGTGATAATAACAGTGAGCTAGGATGAACAATGATGCACCCCATATTGACAGAGAATCAACCGACACAATCTCACAAAAAAGAGAACCTATCTTTCAAGATTGTTACAACCATCTATTAGAACTTTCTTCATCTGATCAATCAGCTCTTGCATTTGTTCCCTTGAATGAAGGGGGGACGGATAAACACAAGCACAGTCCAACAATCCACCACGTATTGTGTCAAATACAGCGATGGAGGGGCCAACACCATGAACTGAAGCACAGCCCACATAGTCTTCCAATCCAAGGGACAGAGGCAATTTAGTAGAGTTGTCCATCACTGGATCCTCAAATACTGATATAAATGCAGTCCTTGAGGATGATGATGGGGTCAAACCAGGGTTATCAATAGCCTTGCCCATGAGGAAATTCAGGTCAGCCATATCTGAAAAATGCTTGTTCGACTTCTTGGAATTTGCAAAAGACATGTAACATCTATTAGCCAGCTCCCATAGTGTTTCTCTTCCATTTACATCATGAGTATTAAGGATGGCAGAGTGATAAAATCCTGTATGAATAATAAGAGATGTCAGATCATTACTTGGCTATATGAATGTTACTGTTATGGAATCAGGTCAAGTGCTTTTGGTAAAATCAAACTTGTAGATTGTCCTATACTGCTCATTATCTTACTATTCACTTGTATAAATAGAGCTTACCAACATGTTGGCTACTAAGCGGAGGATCAAGAATTGAACGACAATCAAGGAGGGTTACAACGGCATATTTCTCCCACTGGTCAGGAAGGCTTTTGGATGAATGTGCAGAAATCAATCCTGCAGCTGCCAGAGCCGCAGAAAGTTTGATACCTCTTGATTCACAACCCTGCAAAAGGTTTTCTTATTTTTGGGTCAATCACAGTAGGACCAACTTTATTAATAAAATGATTTACAACTTTCCTAATCTCAATTGATAACTCGGTTGTAGAGAGCAATGCATCCATTTCTCATTAACATATCTTGTAAGTAGGATATCTTTCAGGGTAGTGTTAAGTTGCATGTGTAGGTAATAACGGACTTCACAATCAACAGAGAAATAGATTCTAGTATAGCACTTTCAAATTCTCTCTCTTTAATAAAAAAAAGTTCTCTTTACCGGAACTTTAAACTTTGATGAAAAATAAATCTCTTTCTCTGCTATTTTCTCAATCACCACACCCCCAATTATCCAGTTCAGTGTAAATTGGGTCCCTTTCCTTTAGTCCCAGCTTTGAAAACGTGCACCATTAGTACCCTGGCTCACAAAATTGGTGCTTAAAGGTCACTAATGATGCACCTTTTCAAAACTAAGAGAGTAAAATGCACCAATAGCAAAAGAAATGCGCACCAAATCTGCACCAAACTCAATTTATTTGGTGTCTTAGCATTGTCTATATTAATTACTGGTTTTATGTAGCTAGGTGGCTTTGCCCTTCATGCAAGGGGAAAGGTCATGGGTTTAAGCACTAGCATTAACCTTTCACTACAAATAATTGGTCAAGGACTAGTGGGTATTTTTCACTTTATTAAAGGCTCGCTATGAACAGATGACAGGCCAATCCCCTGAGATACAAACTAAGCAAAAGTCTAGTGATTAGGCTAATAATGGAACTGCAAAATTTTAGACACAAGGCATCACCTTGGGCTTATTCCTCTTCAGATCAATCCATCCTTGGGTTTTGTGTTATGACTTAAAGTGAGAAAGGAGTACTAGAGGGCCAACTATAACCTGGACTTATTTACTTTAATAATGACACCTACCTTCCTTAGTCCGACGCCATCTTCAATCTCACATGCAAATTGTTTTTTTCTTATGGCAAAAGGAAAGAGCTAATTATCTTAGTTGATTTTTTTTAACCTAAAATCATCTTAGTTGATTGACAAGGACATATATCCTATCATTTTGCTTGGTGAAACATTAGTGGGGTTGGGAATCTAATTTTCCTTTTTCACTCTTTTTTATCAAATCATTTTATAATAAAATTATCTTTTTAGTTTCAATTTACTATTAAAAATATTTTTTAAGTGAATTTTGTACTTGAACTATTCAATTTTGTCTTAAATAATTATTCCGTTAATGTTTTGTTACAATTGACTATCATAGTTCAATTTTAAACGTATTTTTCGAAGTACGAACACATCACACATGTAATGAGCGTGTAAAATAAAAAACAAAAAAATGTTTCTTCTATAATCATGGATCATAAGTCAACCCTAACTTTGAGCCTACCTCAGATAGATATTTAGAGGGGGAAAAACAGTTTTCAAAATTTTCTTTTGTTAAAGGTGCTTCCCCACATCTCAAAAACACCCTTAAAATTTAGATATGAACAATCAATTAAAACAAAACAATAACATATACCTATTTGAAATAAAATTAAATAGTTCAAGTACTAAATTAATAAAAATAAAAAACGTTTAGGTCATACTTGATTTGAATAATGAAAACGCAATAGAAATATGAATAATAATATGAATTGAATTGAACGAAAATAATATTACTATTATAATATTTTTTTGAGCTGTATAATAAAAATGAATGATAACATTAAAATAAATTTTATAAAATTTAAAATGAAACAAAACTAAAAAAAAAAAAAAAAATTATTTATAAATAAAATAAAATTATAAATAATTATCTAAATGTGTCAGAAAAATAAGGCATTATAATATATTCCTTAGGGGTGTGGGTGTGAAAGGAATGAACCTAAACTATTTTTTTACATTAATCAAATATAATAATAACTTAAATTATTTTTATATTATTATTAATCAAACATGATTTTAGTAGTAAATTAAAAATAAAACCATAATTTTATAACTAATAAAAGGTTTGCCTTTCTCCTTCTATGATTCTTACCTTATAGCATATTTGACCAAATAGAAAAATTATAGCAGTAGCTAGAGGAAAAGATAAAGGGTGAAGAACTAAAATGGTCCTTTTGTTTATGCAATATGTGTTATTTAGTCTTCTAGCTTATAAAAGATATTTTTAAATCCATTTGCTTATAAAAAAAGATGTTCTAAAGCCCATTTACTTATAAAAAATGTGTCAGGTAAGGACAAAATTAATTTTTCATCCAATTTTTTATTAAATCTAACAGAATAATACATATGTCACATGTATGTTTATATTTTTCGATAGATATATATCAAATTAAATAATTTTTAATTAAAAAATTACCTTAATTTTTTACAATTTCTTTCTATTAAACTTAAATAAAATTTTCATTGTCTAATTTGTAATTTTAGATATTAAACAATGAAAATTCTATTTATATTTTATTTTATTGAATTCAATCAAATTTAAATAAAATTTTTATTATTTAAGTTGTGACTTTAAATATTAAACAATTTAAATTTTATTTAAGCTTTTTTTCAAAACTAAAAAAAAAATTAAGTAATTTTTTAATTAAATATTAATTTTTTATCTATATATATATCGAAAAATATAAATATACATGTAAGACATTTGTTATTCAATTAGATTGCATGGAAAATTAATTTTGTCTTTGACACATTTTTTACAAGTAGTAATACTTAAAAACACATTTTTTAAAAGTAAAGAAATTTATAGACACTTTTTATAACGACTAAATGCCACCTTTTATAAAAATAAAATAACATTTATGATACTATTTCCAAAAATAAACTCTAAACAGCGTTATTATTTTCCACATATCTTTTACTCCAATAAACATACTTTTAAGTACTTTCCTAGAAATCTACTCCAAGTTTCCAATCAAGAGAAAATTTATAAAAAATTCAAACAATTAAAACTATAGAAGAAAACACAACTATAACAATGTTCAATATTTTATTTTTCTTCCGAACCAAAGAAGAAAAAAAGGTAAAAACAAAAGTGAATTATTTTAAATTTTACGATAAAATGCTCATAACAAATTAACTTACAGCAAGAAGTTTCCAAGTATCTTGGGGGTTCATTTGCAGCCTTACAACCTGAGTAGACCTACTCGAATTGATATCTTTAAACTCCAAATTAGAAAATCTGAAAGAATTCAAAGAGTATCCAAGCATATCAACCCCACGCGCCCAAAACGGCTTGTTACACTGCCCATTCGGAATAAGCTCCTCAATTCCAAAATTAACCTCCCCATTTCCCACAAATTCCATCTTCGACCCTCCTCCCATTTCCACCATCAATCCCTTTAGCAAAGCCACCGCCGCAGTACGATCGCAAGCTGACGTGTGAAGACGGATCATCACCGCCCATTGAGCTTCACTTAAAGTATACACACTCGCAAACAACACGTCGGTGTCATCATTGTCTGATTGACCGCCGGGATTGATCCACGTGTTCCTATTGATCTCGTGTTCAAGAATTAGATGGAAAGGGGAAATTGAAGAGTTTGAGTTGGATTGGAGAATATGAGAAGTTGATGGGAGATCGAAGAGTTGAATTTGGAGGTGAGGAACAGAGGGGATGAGGAAAGAGAATGTGTTGGTGGAGGGAGTGAAGTGGAGTTTGGAACTGAGGACAGGATGGGAAATTTGGATGTCGTGGAGGGCATTTTGGAGAAGTGAGATGTCTGGGGGTTTTGAGAGGAGGAGAGCTAGGACTGTCGTGCCGGTTCCACCGGGAACGGATCTGCACCAGCTGTATTCAGTTCCACCGACGGTTCGGACCCTGGGTTTGGGTTGGTGAGTGGAAGTGGAGGTGTCGGTGGCTTTGTTGTCGTGGGACATGATTGATATTTATTAATGGAGAGACAAAATGCACTTTGGTCGTTCGGGTTTATGACTTCGAATAGATAAATAAGACCATATATTATTACAAAAATTACATAAATTAAATAAAATAGTATCATATTAATAATTTAAAAAAATAATAATAATAATAATAAATTATTTAAAATAATATTACTAAAATTCATAATAATAATAACTAAAAAAAATATCATTATTTTTAAATTAGATAAAATATGAGTTAATATTGAATCAATATTAAATATATTATTTGTATTGTTATAAATTTTAAAAATAATTATATTTATAATTTTTTTTTTTAAATATTCAGATAGGTTTTTTTTAAAAATACTAAAATTATCGAAATCCTTATTACTTTTTTTTACATGGAGGTTTTTTTTTGTTTTTTTAACCTACATGAATTAATAAGTTTTCGCACATACAATTATAATGTATTAGTCATTTATTGGCCATTTAAGTTTAACCTGCTTTTTATTAACACTAAATAACAGTCGTATACAAGAAGTTCATGTAATTAAGGTTTTTTTCTTATAAAATAGATAAAAATTCTTAGAAAATAAGTTAATATAATTTTTTTTTAATTATTTTTATTCTATGGTTACTCTTTTAGTATATAAAAATATAAATGATGGATTCATATTAAATTAATAAGATGAAATTATGTTATATTATTTCCCTAAATTCTTCTATCTTCTTTCTATTTTCACTGCATATATCACCAATTAGGTGGTCTTATTATATTAGTGATTTGAGAAAATAAGTTCTAAAAATATTAAAAATAAAAAATTAGTTATAATTTTTAAATATATTAGTAAAATACCCGCTTGGATAATAGTATACAAAATAGAATATAAAAACAGACCGATAAATTTGTTACGTTCTAATCATATTACATTTATTCCGAAATTTCTTAACCATTTTATAAATTTATCCATTTTAAAAATTATAAGAGAGGTATTTGCAAAGTTTAATTGCATTATATAAGAAGTTTTATTTTCTTAACACTTTCATATGTGATGTATGTTTATATTATATATAAAAGTCTGAATTATATTAAATATTTTTTTAGATAAAATTATTCTTATATTTTAAATTATCGATATTAATTGTTCTTTTAGGATCTATTATCACATTAAATAAGGACTTTAAACATGATAATAAAATAATGATTACATCTAATAAAAACTCTAACTTATCACATTTAAAAAGAATTTTAAATACTTCTTAAGACATAAATGACTCAGTTATTTAACTAATTTTATTTTTAACCCCTTCAGTCAACATATATTTTTTTAAGTTAAAAGAAAAATGATCATATATTTTTTTTCCTAAAAAGTTAAAAATAAAACCTATGTATGAAAATGTCATACAAGTAAATCTTTTAAATATTACTTTACTTTTGCAATTAATTTTAAATATAAGAAAATTTAATTTTGTATTTATTTTAAATATGTTGTAAAAATTAACTAAAGAAACAAATTAAAATAAGTAAAATAATTTACGTACAAAACATGTATTTTTAACTAGTATACGTAAAAGTTTGAATCATGCCTAATACTTTTTAGACAAAATTAAATATGTTAAACTATTGACATTAGTTGTTCATTTAAGATTTATTATCACATTAAATAAAGACCCCACACATGATAAGAAAATAATGATTACATCAAATAAGAATTCTAATAATATGATAGTTCAAATAAAAATTCTAAATATTATTTTATTTTCACAAATAATTTGGAAGTATAAGAAAATTAATTTCATATTTATTTAAAATATATTGCAGAAATTAACCAATTAAAATAAGTAAAATAATTTACGTAAAAATTGATTTCATAATTATTTCAAATATATTATTGAAATTAATCAAGAAAAAAATTAAAATAAATAAAATAATTTACATAAAATATATGTATTTTTAACATGATATATATATATATAATTTTTTTTTTTTTTTTAAAAATATATATTTTTAAAGGTTAATAATTTAAAAAAAAATAATTTTTAAAAATAAAAATTAAAAAATTTGTGATAGTGAATTTACCGTCATAAAAATTTTTGTAATTCCGTAATAAATTCAAATAAGTGCACTATTACTTCATAGGGATCGTAACTTTCTATAAATGTTTCATTTCTAACTCAACATGAGACTTTGCTTATTTCTCTTTTTGAGAATTTGAATAAATTTTGTTCCAATTTCTATCCCTTCGTCTCCTTTTAAGTCAAACTTTTTCTCGGTAAATCACCAATAATATGTATTCCATCACTATTTTTCATGTGAATACTATTTTGCGTAATATTAAGAGCATTAATTTATTATATTATTTTATGTCACTTATTTTATTATAATATTTAATTTAATTGAATTTATTTTTAACTATCTCTCCTAACTTTAATAATAACATTATCATTGTTCAGTGTTTCAGTAATTAAAACTTATCTCATCTTTTAAATAAAATATTATTTGTTTAAAAAATAAGATTAACTTTCATAGAATATCTAAATCTCAACTCTATAACCAAATACAACTTGTTTATTCATATAGGAGTTTGCAGGATTGATTAGATTCGCTTTTCTCTCTTCTAGTAAACTAGCCCAACTGACTCATTTGGAAAAAAACAAAACAAAAAATACTTGATCAAACCTTCATGCCTTATTTTAAGTTCTAACTTAATCAAAACCAATTTTACTCGTTTGTTCCTTAATTTTTTTCACTTGACTGTTGATTGCAAATTGATACCTTGAATATTCTTCAAAAAAAATATATAACGTTTATGTTTGTTTGCTGTATTTGTCATAAGAATTTCAAAATCTAGATCTTCAACTAAGAAACCAAACGTGAGACAAATACTATCCACACTAGCAGATTTAAAATAACATGAAATATTGATAGACTAATTATAAATATCAAGCAAGACATTTCAGAAAACTTTGCAATTATTGGACAAAAATAATAAAAACCCAATAGATCTAAAGAGTAAAGTTTACCAGATCTAGTTAAGTTGTATCCACAAAACAAAAATAAAAATAAAGCACAATCCAACAGAAAATAGAGTTAGAGAATATAAAGCACAACCACAAATAGCAATGGCGGCTTTGGAACCCGAAAATGAACCTTATTTAACAAGTTATGCCGGCGAGATAAACATCCAAAAGGAACTTCTCTCTCCAACAGAGAAAATGTGCATAATTGAGAAGATAAATGCTTAAAAATAGCAAAAAATTCAAATAAGGAGGAGGAGAATAGGGGAAGGGAGAGGGGGTTATGGGATAGGGATGATTTAGTTAGAAATTTAAAAGTAGATTTCTAAAATACTTACTTAAGTTTGGATTATTTAGTTTTCAATTTTGAATTCTCTTGTGGTTTAGATGGTAAGACTTACAATCCTCCCATTAGGAACCAAGTTTGAATCTCACCCGAGTGTGTAAATGTGTTTTCTCTTTATTAATAAAAAGAATAAGACTTTAAAGCCCCTTTCTAAAATAAATAAATAAAAAGTTTGGATTATTTAATAACTCTTTCATAAAAAAATTTCTTATAAAATTAAAACAATTACATATTGTATATTATTATCACAGTCCTACTGCTTCTAAACTTTAATGTTTTTAATTAAATTAATTTTTTTGTAGAGCAATAAATAACAAACATAACAACTTTGATATAAATTAAAAGCTTGAATTTCAAAAGACTTCAATTTGGATTATTTATTCACCATTTCATAACTTTCTTTTATATAAAATTAAAATAATTACACATTGCACAGTTATTTTTGTCAAAATTGTTCTTAACTTTAATGTTCTTAGTTAACATTAATTTTTTGTATAATGATAAAGAACAAACATAATGACTTAGTTAAAAATTAATAAAAATTGAAATTTTAAAATACTTCAGCTTTGATTATTTAGTCACTCTTTCTTAACTTTTTTTAATTAAATTATAAAATTCTTATACATTACATATAGTTATTTTAATATATCTTTGCAGCTCCCAGCTCAATACCAATAGCTATTATATATCTAGCTTACTAGGTAATATGATCATGATTTGTTATTTTCTCAAATTTTTTGAGAGATTATTTGATAATACAAGAAAATGTAAAAAATCAACATAATTGAGCAGGCTTAAGCCCAACCTTTTTTTATTATTTTTCATGATATTATTCATTTGTCTTAAAATGTATCGTTTAATCATTAATGTACAAAAAGCAAGAAAGTTTTCAAATTAATTTTGGATAGATTTTCATTTGATTTACAATATTAGTAATAACTTTCTAATAAAATTCTTCAAAAAATAGCTGAATTTTTTGAATGTTTGTGTTTATTGATGTCTAACTCTCGCAATTATTTAATCTACAAAATTTTGTATTTTTTGAACATAGGAGAACTTTTTAAATTTGTTAGATGTTACATATTTTCTATAACTTTCATGAACAAAATTTTATTTTATTTGTCTATTGTATTTTTTTTTTTTTTTACAACATTACTTTTATGTATATAAAAGTATGAAAATTATATAATCAATTAAACTATTAAATTAATTATTACTAATAAAAATAAACTATATAATTTGTATTTATAGAATTAATTAGTATTTTCACAATTTACTTAAAATACTGTAATACAAAAGAATTATCATAAATAAAAATAATCCTCTGTGTGTAAATTTTCATATAGAATGCACGTATTGATGGGCTAGCCTATTATAAAAGTGGCAGTTTTCCATTTGAAAGTGAGCTTACAATTTTGACCTCATATATTTTAATAAGACAATTTAACTTTGAAAATTATTATTTGTCTTCTCATTGGATACAGTTTTATTTCTATTTAAAAATTAAATTAGTCTGATTGATTATGAATTAAAATGATTGATTGATACAATAATATCTATCATTAAAAAATAATTAATTTCTTATAATAGATAATTATTATTATTAAAAATAGTTAGCAAATTTATAAAGGAAAATCAAAAGACTCTCTTAAGTAATAATTTATGTTATGTTTTTTTTTTTTTTTTTGGATTAATTGAAAGCCTCACTAATTAAAATTCTAAAAGAATTCTCATTTGAAATACACGTCCAAATATTAAAAAGATACATTAAAGAAAAAACTATATCTTTAAGAGAAAAAATGTTAACGAAGTCACACATTAGTAGTGAACCATAAACATCCAAAAATTTCTTTAACCGACCAACCTTCAATAACAGTAAATATTTGCTAAGTGGATGCGAATTAAAAATTGTACTCAAAATAACAACACACATCCTTGCTAAACTTCAGGAACTGATCACCCAAAAAACTTACAAACGTTTGAGACATTTCTACAATTCAAATGACTACAACAGAACCAATCAAAATACAACCACAGGTAACAACAGATAACAACAACGAATCGCCTACAATTTTTAAACACACAAAACTGTAGGACAAAATCACATACACAAATAATAAACTTATTAAAATTAGCCAAAACTAAACAACACAACTTGGTGGAAAAATCAGCGACAAAGCAATGGGCTGGGCCACCGATGATGGCAACAGAGCAAGTGAGGAGCCACTGGAGCAAACCACACTACCGCACAGCCACCTCCTTCACTCAAGCTCCCACCAAAAGCGAGCCAAGCAACCATAACCACCGCACTGACTTTACTAGAGAACACCACCAAAGCAAGACCGGAACCACTAAAGACGGAATACCTAACCCCAGCCCCTACCACCACCAGCGACCAACCACCATGACCGGGCCAAAATAGAGCAGGCCGGAGGCAAGGAGGAGCAGACCAAATCAACCGCTCCCCACACGAAGGAGAACCAGAAAGGTGCCACCACCGCTGAAGAAAACCATAAAAAAAAAAAAAAAAAAAATCTGACGGCAGGGGCGACCAGACAATATCCGTTCCCCTACCGCCAGCCAACCACCAAAAAAAGAAACCCTAGAGCAAAGGCAGAAAAGAAAATATAGAGAGAGAAAATAGCGTTGTATTGACTTCTTACTAGTTTTAAACACATGTTTATGTTATGTTTTCTTTGAATGGTTATACAATTATTATCTTCCACAATTATTAACAATCAATTACAATAAAATTGGGTTTCTTAGTAATGGATGTATAGGGAAGAGACTAAAGTGATTGACTTGAAATTTATGACCATCAAGATATCCTATTAAAAAACATCTGTAAGGCATGCTTCCTTTCTCTCTCTCCTGGTCTTTCTTAACAAACGACGCAAGCATATACTTACATACTTTACATTAGACAAGTTTTGAACATCGTTGGAGCATTTATCATTACCATAATATAATTAATATTTTTTTTATAAATATATTGTACAATTAACGTTGAAATGTTCATGAGAGTATTAACTTATCCTCTTAATCTTTACTTTACTTTATATTTTATTTTCGTTTGTAATTTGTTTTCCTTTCTTATTTATATTGTTTAATTTTTTTATCGCAAAAGATTTGAGTTATCATAAGCATTGAAGTTTTCCATACTCTCACTAATATCGTACAAACATAGGAGGTACAAATTCTAAATCATGGATTATCTTCGTCAATTTGATTCATTTTCTGTATAACAATCACATGTTCAATCTTACAAGTAGAGCAGATAAATCTTCATAAACTTGATTTTTTTTTTTTTTACATTTTCTAACCATTACATAATCAATCATACTACTACATTATAAATGTGTTAGCATAGCTTATTAGTTGTCTACATGCTTTTAAAAATTTGTTGAGTACATATAAGTTTTTTTATGGACTTTGAATTTTATTTTTTTTTTTTTTATTTTTGGACCTTTTCTTTCTTTCTTCAATTAATATTTAAGTTATCATTATGTCAAACACTATCCCTTAGTCTGAGTTTGTAAGATGCTTTTTACTATCATTTTAATCTTTATTTTCTATTTGTAAATTTATTTATATTGTTGACTTGAAAAATTAAGTTAAAATTAGTTTGTTTGTTTTAAGAGTCAACATTAGGTGATAGCTAAAAGCTATATTATGGTGAGTAATATGTCATCTACTTAAATTAATTTTAATACCCAATAAAATTTATAGTAACCTCCTTTTGTTTATCTAAAATTTAACAATTTTGTTTACTTTGTTCGTTTTTGTAATAAATTAAACTCTAAGAACAATTATGCAGATTATCATGCACACACATAGCACTTCGAACAAACTAACACAAAAGCGTGTTAAAGAACAAACAACACGCAAGACTTTTTATGTGGTTCAACCACAGAATGTGAGCCCAATCCATGGGAGGGCCAGCACCCCTACCAATCTACTATGAAAAATCAACAGTTACACCCTCAACAGTCCTTGTAACAATAAGGCCGCATCCACCTCAATTCAACTCACATACAATTGTATCAACACGCAAGAATAAGTCCTCTTGTTTTATATCAAGAATATCAGTAAAATGCTACAACAACAAGTGCTAGTATCTTGTTATATATAAACATCAATAACAAGATCAACTAGGTGCAATAGCACATGGCAAGTAACTAACATAACTGTCAATCATCACACATGATTAAATCCCTTTACTGAGTTGTCATACTTCTATACGGTGTTTTGAGTCATACTTCTCACAATTCTCCACCTTGATTCAAATACATTCATAATGACTCATTATACACTTAACAGTAGCCCAATGTTGTTTTCCAGGGTTGCTTGTAAATCTGCTCACTAATGTGATAAATTTAGTATTCCCAAGTGTATGAATCACTCGTAGAAAAGTGATAAGAAACTTCCAAGGTCGGTCTCTCAAGGAATTGCAGTGGTTCTAAATAACTGTCTTCTTAATCTAAATAGAGTTCTAACAAAAATAAAACACTAATTAATAGTGAAACTAAAACTCTAAGTAACTAGAATCCTAAAGCAACTAAAATACTAATTAAATAGAGTTCTAGTAAAACTAAAACTCTAAATAACTAGAATCCTAAATCTAATAAAATTGTAAACAAGTTGGAATTGTGACGAGATCAATGGTACGAACAATTAACGAAAACAATATTGTAAGTTCACAATCAATTCAAATAGATTCGAAGATCAATGGAGGATGTATGAATGTTTAGCTTGGTTGACCATGCTTGCATCGAAAAGGTATGGTGAAATAACATGAACGTTCTATATAAACAATGTTACCGACTTTCCTTTTAATTACGAGACTGCCTTCGGTCGAGGTAAATCTCTTTGTTGATTAACTAATTAACTGCCTTCGGTCGGGGTAAATCAAATAGCAATCAAATTATGCGCAAGAAAATACATGTCAATCAAACTAATGCTATGACTAAGTCACTAATTTGAAGCTTTGATTAAGTGTTTCGGAATAAAGTTAAGGTGACGTTCCTATAACTAAATTCTCAGATTTTTCAACTTAACTACGAATCTCAAATTGGCCCATGATAATTC
Source organism: Elaeagnus macrophylla (assembly GCA_029378325.1). NCBI lineage: Eukaryota > Viridiplantae > Streptophyta > Magnoliopsida > Rosales > Elaeagnaceae > Elaeagnus > Elaeagnus macrophylla. The sequence goes on along the minus strand of CM055648.1, from coordinate 14,857,199 downwards.
ATAATTAAATATCTAAACATGCTCTTAATCAAAAGGTAATTCATTTATATTAAATTAATTAAAATACACCATACACAATTCTAGCAAACATGGCAACACAAACTAAACATCCATAATAAAATTAGCCGCTCATGTTCATATTAATATTCATAAACAAATAAAATATGATCATACACTTTAATGAAAGAAGAAGAAAATAGAATTCTATAACAACAAGGAAAACCTAGATCTAAATACCGCTTATGGATGAGATAGCGTTCTTCTCCCAAAGCTTTATCTTCGATCGTCGACTGCTTCCTTGGATCCTTAGAATGGTTTCTCTCGCTTCGTTGAATGTGGCAAAGCTCCCAAAATTGAATGAATCTCTTATTTGGTTGCAAATTGTAAAGTGTAAAGTTGTATCAAAGTTGTTCAAGTTGTATGTAAGGGGGAGTCTAAGGGGGTATTTATAGATGTAAGGGTTTACACAAATCCTGATTGCATTAGGAATAGGCGCGCCGCGGCATACATTTTCCCCGCCGCGGCGCAACACAAATTCTGGAAATAATGTCAAAACCCGAGAGCTCCCCGCTGCAGCATGACTTTTTCTCGCCGCGACGCGTGTTGCCTTCCTTTTCTTCATGTTTATCCCTTTACATATGTGATGGCTCGTTATGTAAGGCTTACATATTTGACTTGTCTTGCCCGTAACTCGTGATCCGAGCGCCGTAAGTGTTCTGTCTTTGCGTGTTTGCATTATATGACTCATTTGAAGCTAAAAACACCTGAAATACACTAAAACATACCCGTGATTCCGAATTGATAGATTTATGAAAATAATCAAATAAATAATCATAACAAATCTATATTTTAAACAATTAAGCACAATTAATCACGAAATATTAGTACTTTTCGAGCACTCATCACTCACCAAGCTAACCCCATAAGCAATACCATAGCAAACATGAGGCTACCAACTACACTTGCATATGGGATTCTTGCCATTTCCTCCGCCTCAAATTCATTGTGGGGTGATAGGCTGCTTGATAGCTTATACTATACCCCTATAGGTATTGAGATTGCTTTGGCATCTAACATGTTATACTTCTCTAGTACTTCTTGAGATAATTTCTTTGTGAAACAAGCATTTTTCCAATGCTCCTATCCCTTGTTATCTCCATTCCAAGTATTTTCTTTGCAGCTCTTAGATCTTTCATCTCAAATTCCAAGGTCAACACTTGTTTAACTTTCTTTATTTCTAACATGTCATCACTAGCTATGAGCATGTCATCAACATACAACAATAGGTAAACTTTTGCACACTGAGATTCCTTTTTCAAATAGGCATATGGATTATACTTACACCTTTTGAAGCCAATTGATGCCATATACCCATCAATCCTCAAATACCATTGTTGTGGAGATAGGGAAGAGACTAAAGTGATTGACTTGAAATTTATGACAGTCAAGATATCCTATTAAAAAACACTTGCAAGGCATGCTTCCTTTCTCTCTCTCTTGATCTTTCTTAACAAACAACGCAAGCACACACTTACATACTTTACATTAGACGGGTTTTGAACATCGTTGGAGCATTTATCATTACCATAATATAATTAATATTTTTTTTATAAATATATTGTACAATTAACATTGAAATGTTCATGAGAGTATTAACTTATCCTCTTAATCTTTACTTTACTTTGTATTTTATTTTCGTTTGTAATTTGTTTTCCTTTCTTATTTATAATGTTTAATTTTTTTATCGCAAAAGATTTGAGTTATCATAAGAATCGAAGTTTTCCATACTCTCGCTAATATCATACAAACATAGGAGGTACAAATTCTAAATCATGGATTGTCTTCGTCAATTTGATTTTTCATTTTCTGTATAACAATCACATGTTCAATCTTACAAGTAAAGAGGATAGATCTTCATAAACTTGATTTTTTTTATATTTTCTAACCATTACATAATCAATCATACTACTACATTATAAATATAGTTTGTATTATATAAATATGGAATACTTTGTTAGAATAGCTTATTAGTTGTCTACATGCTTTTAAAAATTTGTTGAGTACATATAAGCTTTTTTATGGACTTTGAATTTTATTATTTTTGGACCTTTTCTTTCTTTCTTCAATTAATTTTTAAGTTATCATTGTGTCAAACACTATCCCTTAGTCTGAGTTCGTAAGATGTTTTTTACTATCATTTTAATCTTTATTTTCTATTTGTAGATTTATTTATATTGTTGACTTAAAAAATTAAGTTAAAATTAGTTTGTTTGTTTTAAGAGTCAACATTAGGTAATAGCTAAAAGCTATATTATGGTGAGTAATATGTCATCTACTTAAATTAATTTTAATACCCAATAAAATTTATAGTAACCTCCTTTTGTTTATCTAAAATTTAACAATTTTGTTTACTTTGTTCGTTTTTGTAATAAAATAAACTCTTAGAACAATTATGCAGATTATCATGCACACACACAACACTTCGAACAAACTAACACAGAAGCGTGTTAAAGAACAAACAACACGTAAGACTTTTTATGTGGTTCAACCATAGAATGTGAGCCCAATCCACGGGAGGGCCAGCACCCCTACCAATTTACTATGAAAAATCACCAGTTAGACCCTCAACCGTCCTTGTAACAATAAGGTTGCATCCACCTCAATTCAACTCACATACAATTGTATCAACACGCGAGAAGAAGTCCTCTTGTTTTATATCAAGAATATCAGTAAAATGCTACAACAACAAGTGCTAATATCTTGTTATATATAGACATTAATAACAAGATCAACTAGGTGCAATACCAAATGGCAAGTAACTAACATAACTGTCAATCTTCACACGTGATTAAATCCCTTTGCTGAGTTGTCATACTTCTATACGGTGTTTTGAGTCATACTTCTCACAATTCTCTACCTTGACTCAAATACATTCATAATGACTCTTTATGGTTATTGGCCCTGCCACAAACTCCACCTAGATCAGCC